>CM035156.1:45270750-45509829 GCA_020205615.1 Panax quinquefolius
ATCATTATTGTAACATTTTGGTTGTTCTCCGAATTGGTACAACAACCTATAAGATCCTCACAAGCCTGTGTTCTGATCTCCTCAATTGCTATAGCTCATCAACCTGTTAAAAAATTGCACACTTGCACCATTATTAAGTTAGACTGCTGCAAAAAAAATTTATATTTTAGATAGTTTATAGTTTTCATTGTTGTATTTGTCTACATTAATGAATTTATATCAATTTCGAAAACAGAGATCCTATTTTATATCAATTGTTGTTTCAATTGGTTTTGGAACGGAAACCACACCAAATGAAACCACACCGCACTATTTAAAACCGCACCGCACCGATCACAAGCGATTTCATGTGCGGTTTTAGAGTTATCAAACCGCACCTAAGCGGTTTTGGGTGTGGTTTGGGCTTCAAACCGTACCAAACCGCACACCATGCTCACCCCTATCCATAAGTAAATCAAAATTAAAAATTTGGAAGCTCAAATATATGGAATAATGAATGAAAAATTAACTTCCAAAGATCACCATTAGAAATGATAATAAATATTTATGGCAAAGCTAAAGTCCCACATCAGTTAAAAACTAAAATTTAAATGAGTTTATATATAATAAAGTTGATCTTGGGTTTGGGTCTCAAGGAGCACCCCACTTTTGTGAAATAGAGAGGACCTAGCCTATACTTGGTTTGAACCCACACAGGCCATCGGTTGGCTTGGCCGGGCTAGAGGGTCATTGTATTTATTTTTTGGAAAATAAATTTTGTTTTATTTTTATTATCAAAACTATGTCATTTTGAGAAGTGTTATTTATTATAAAAACTGTGTCATTTTGAGAAGCGTCATCTATCCGAACGGACGCATCAATACTGCGTCATTTTGGGAAGCGCTATTTGTCCGAACGAACGCCTCAAAACTACGTCGTTTTTGTCCGAACTGTAGCGCCCATTCTGCAACGATCCAAAACTACAGCATTTTTTACCCGAATGGATGCACCCATTTTTCAAAGGCCTACGTCGTTTTGACCAAAGGATGCCATGTCATGCCTTTTCATAAATAGACTAGGGGGCAACCACTTTGATCATTTTCAAATCCAAGCATTTCTAGTTTTTTAGTATTCATTATTCATAGTTTGTTTTGAGAAAGAGTTCTGAACATTTTATTTGGTTCACTTAATGTGTTATTTGTAGTGCTGCTATAACACGCATTGTCATTGTATCATGGGAGACAAGTGCTATTAACTCTGAGCACCGGAAGGAGGGCATAATTGTCTTAAGGATATAATACCAAATACTAGCATTGACATATTGATTTTCTGCATATCAGTTTTGGTGTACAAAAGATAAGTTTTATATATATAAAGCCCTTGTCCATTCAATTTACTAATATTCTGTATAAGACACTACAAAGGAAAAAGACTAATTCTGATGTACTATTCCGTCAAAAATATCCTTATTTCGTCGGGAATGACCTTATTTCTGACGGAATATTTCGTCGACCATTTAGTCGCAATTAGAGCCTTCGACATTAAATGCGTCTGGAATTTGGTCGAGAGCAAATAAGGTCAACAGACTATTATCGACCAAATATTCCGTCAGGAATAACATATGGCTGACAGAACAAAACTATTTTCGATGAACTATTCCATCGACATTAAACACTTTTAGAATGGGAAATATATTAAAAATACAGCTAATTTTGACTGAAAGTCCGTCGAAAATACATCATTCTGTCGTGAATTACTTTTTTTCCCAAAAATTTATTTTAAAAAAATTAAATAAGGTTGACGAAAAATCCATCGGAAATACCTTATTCCTTAGAGATTAGGGGAATTTTTTTAAACAATTTTTTTTAAATTACAGTTTAAAGGGTTTTAAACCCCAATGGTGTACCTGTAACCTGCTTTATCCCAACAACACATATAGTACTATATTTCACATTCAACATAATTGTAAAACCTGTTTAATCTCATCATATAGCTAGTAACAATTACAAATATGTTCGCTAATACCGCAACGATTACAAGTATACACTAATTTTAAATAAGCTAACAAGCACAAATATGAACTAACTCATCAACAATTACAAATATACGCTAACGACAAATAATCTATACAATATGATTTAAAAAACTAATACAAAGCAAATTAAACAACAATTTTTAACAAGATGTACAAATGTTCTATAATGTAATGAATAAAATGTGTACAAATGAAATATAAACCAGATAACTAGTAGGAGGAGGATCAACAGACGAGTGTGGACGATGATGCAGCTCTGGTATATAAAAATCAACATCGTCGCCCCCTACTCGCCATTGCCACCATGCTCTGCATCATAAGCCCTCTCGTTATCGTCACTCTATAGAAAAGATTAAAAATATAAATCATTAGTCTAAATATATGTGAGAATTAAAAAAAGACTGCTATATGAAAATAAAATAACATGCAGAATACATAAGTAGGCTCGGGCTGATCTCCAAAAGCCTCCAATAGTAGGGTAACCACCATCCAGAGCACCTCGCCGCTTAACACGATGAACTGCTTTGTTGTTAATGTCCTACTCTTTACGGTGGCCCCTGCTGCAATATCCTGAGCTAGTTGGTGAAGGAAAACATGGCTAGGAAAGTGTTGACAATGAAAAAGCAGATCTGTTTGAAACCTATCCGATACCGCCACTATATCCTTCTAGAATATTGCGTCATCTAAGCCAGCGACTGTATGAGATGGTCCAACAGATGCTCTCCGACGCTGACACTGGCTAGACTCTGCGATAATAAATAAGTTATTACGTAGTATAAATTAATTTTATTTTATTTTGCAAATTAAGGTAAGAAATATATATTATATATTACCTCTAGGTAAGGTATACGTTGGTATCCTAGGAAGGACCAACACGCAATACTTGCTGGTACTGCTAGTAAGGTGATACTGAGACGCAACCCATAATCTCAGGTCCTCATTCTGAGATAACTCAATCTCAGGAAGAGGATTGGTAATATCTAACAGCTCAGAATCCCCCATAGCAGTCCGCAACTCAGCTACACGGGTGTCCCGAAGCGTCTGAAATTGGTCCTATAATTTATTTTGTATACGTGAACTCATTATATCATTTTATTAACTACATAATATTAATAATAGCTTAAAATTTAGACCAAGTCTTACCCATATAGCTACTGCCACAGGAGATATGCGAGAGTCCTTTGGGGTATGGGCTCTATCCCAAAACTCGGTCATCGTAGGACATCAGCCCAAACTCTCGAATATGGCCTAATGATTAAGACGTTCAAACTTGTATTAAGTAAGCTATTGATAAATGACTAACTAAACAACAAAATACACAATACTTACCGACTTTATATCCTCAAAGGACTGTGAACTAGTCGTGTGTACGACTCGAAGCTGGCTCCGATTTTTCTTTTCTTGCTCCGACTTCTTCTTGAACACCTCATCATCCCCGTGTCAACATATAGCCACCCAAGTCAGATTGGTGACTATGCAGAGCTGATGATTTCTGATTGTAGTCTCGAGCTGCTCGCCAACTGCCTGGGCGGCCCGTTGTCTCATCTTGTAAAGCCAGCCGTCGTAGTTCTTTGCGACATGCATAGTAATAACTATGTCGCCTGCTGCTAGAGATATGCCCTCCTCATATCTAAAATAAATTTATAAGAAAGATGTATTGACATATCAGAATTTATTTAAAAAGTGTATAAAGCTAAATGATACTGTTTATTTTAAGTTATGTAATTCGACTTACATGAAACTTGCGCAACACAGTGTCCATAAAAGAGGCATCATACTGTGCGAACTGGATAAATCACATACAACCAGTAGGCATGTGTGTCAGGCAGATGGCGTGGAGCGTCGCCTTAGCGACGGTGTCCAAGATACTACAATACGAGATAAATAAAACAATGTGTTATTTTAATAATGCAATCTTATATCTACAGGTTGATTAATTATAATTGACATATTAAATGTGATACTTACTACGCCGAGTCGACATCTACCCAGATAACGTGTGGCTATGCCAACGGCCGACCAAATAAACCGAGGTTAGTCCCTCGCTGACGTTGATGAACACTATCTGTATAAGTGACATTATGTAAATATACTATTTTCACATATACTATAAACAATTTAATAAAAAGAAGTATAATTATTTGAGTTTGGAAACTTACTAGCTGATGACAATCCCTCGCCCTGGGTGACGTCTACAGATCCTGAACGACCACCACCATGACGTCTTCCCTCACTATGTCTAGCCATATATCAATGTACTACTAAAATAACCAACATATTAAGTAATTAAGTTGTAGTTAATTTATTTAAATTAAATAATTGTTCCTATTAGTAAATTATTAAAGTTCAGACTACATATGTCATCAAACCCGTCGTAATCAAACTCAACTTCGTCCTCTGATTCTAGCTCCTCTAACTCTGTATTTATTTCATCGTTGTCGTCTTCGTGTACGACGATATAGTCATTGACAACCACGTCTTCCTCATCTTCCTCAGTATCGGGTATGTCAATGAGGTCACCAACCACCACATTATCATCATTTAGCATGGCATCTACCCTGGGATTGCTAATTTGTTCTTGCAACAGGTCATCCGTTCCAAACAGATTACTACCATCAAAAGCATGAGTATTCTTTTTGACAAATGTATACTAGGGGCTTCTAGAGTTTAAGACATTTGGGGCGTATTACACTTGAGTCGCTCGACTGACTAAAATGAATACATTATTAGACTATAGTTTTGACTTTATATCTACCGTGACGATTCTATTACGATCAATTTTAACACACTTAACATAATCAAACTAGCGAGACCTAAATGTAACAACCTTTTTACCCCTGGGATAACTGAGTATAACCAATTCCTCTAATCGTCCATAGTAATTGGACTTGGAATCTTGGTAATAGCTTCTCAACACGACAAAGCTAGAATTGACTGATGTCATTTCATTCAAGTCATCAACCTTGAATTTATACCCATTCATGATGCAGTCAGAAAATGAACTAATTAGTTTGTACGGGCCTGAAATAACATCTCTAAAACTCTCAGAAGCGCTATCCGCTTCAACCTTTCTCTTAAACCAATGGTGAAAATTTTTAGTAGTGAATGGTTCCAACTGTGCTGTAGTTAGTCCCAAGTTTGATGTGACGCCCCCAAAATTAGGTATACGTCACCCATCTTGGGTCGCCACTTATATGGTACATAAATTCAAATACAAACTTAATTATCGTGCGTAGGTGTAACATACGACAATACATAAAGCGAGAGTTCTAATAGGAATATTGTCATTTAGACAATATCCATACTCAAGGAGTCCTCATTACATTTATTATCACACTATTTCGCGAATAGTGAGGACTACTAATGCTATCCTCTCGGACCATTACTCCGTTCCTCGAGCTCGTCCCAAACTATATTCTCATTTCAAGAAGAAAACGGTGAAAGAAAGGGTGAGCTCAACTAGCTCGATAAGAAATATTATGACTAAGATAATGCGAGAATAAATTATCATTAGCTTTCACAAACAGATGTTAAACCGATAATACACAATAGACATCAAGTTTAGCTGCGGTGAATATGCAATTCATTAAAAGAGTCAAGTAGAGAATAAAGTCTACTATCTTTTAGGTTTTAAAGGTTTTCATCCATTTTATCCTTTGAGACTCGATTTTAATGAATAAACCACAATATCTAATCATCCACGTACCACGGTCAAGGATTTTATCAAATTATCAATGGTCATGACTATCTTAAGAATCACCCCTGGTCATAATCATACCAAAAACTATCCATCACTACATTACATTAAGAATACGAGGACTTTTATCACATCATTTATAACAAGCCGTGATTATCTAGAATGATCCACAGTGGTCATAATCATACTAAATTCATCTATGCATGCGTAAGCGAAGATAACATAATATAACATGAGGATGATGACAATGACATAATAATTCAATAAAACAAGTTCAAGAATTATTTTATCGAGGGAATTAATAACGTCAAATTGTCAACAAGATCTTGTTTTGTAGAGTAAAATTCAAGAATGATCGGAAGAATATTTCCATGAAAGATCTTTGGATGAAAAGCTTGAAACATCGAGAATATTCTACTAATTTCATGGAGTATAGAAGTCAAAGTTTTAACTAGCTGGGTATAATAAAGAATGGAATAACAAAAGAAATCATCATGCATGCGGTACTTGCGCGATAGCGGAGTTATTCAAGCGAGAACAATAATAACGGAACGAGGTCGGTGAAATTGAACCAAGCAGGATGATCAATAGAATAATAAATCTTTGAATAATAAACAATGGAACCGGTTCGGTGTAAACACACAGATGAGGATATTCAACGAGAATAATAAATGCGGAATAATAAGCAATGGAACCGGTCGGTGTAAAACACACGCAGGATATTCCAAGCGAGAATAATAAAGAATGGAATAATGAGAAGAAGATCACCAAGTATAGGGGATTAAGCGTATCTGAGTTATTCCAGCAGAATAAATAAGAATGGAATAATATAAGGATTTCACCAAGTATAGGGTATACTGGCGTATCTGAGTTATGTATAGGGTATACCACTTTTACGAGTTATTCAACAGAATAATAATGAATGGAATAATGAAGTTCTCTTCATGAATAAGAAAGAATAACACCCTTACGAATTACAACAAATAATACCCACTACCGTAAAAGACTTTGGATATCAAAGTAGTGAAGTACGAATACTCTTCTTCTTTCTCTCTATAAATTTTCTCTCTATAGCTTCTCTCTATAATTTCTCTCTACAGAGTTTTGATTGAATTAAGTAAGAAAATAATGAAGGAATGAGCTTATTTATAGGGAAATAGAATGCATAGTAATTAATCCATGAGCGGTCAGATTGATTTACTTTAATCGGCGGTATATATTTAAAGCAAAATCTTTGAAATAAAATATAATATATTCTATTTATATAAAAATATTTTACTATGCAAACTTTATGCAACACTATGCAAAACACAAAACCTTATGCAATACTATGCATAATAAAATATAATATATTATATTTATAGAATAACTTTAATAAAATTACATACATTTTTATATAAAAAGATGTTTTATTTTATTACATTAATAATCTGAATAAAACAAAAGCGTCATTATCGCATTTATAATAATTCATATTATTAATCGTGATAATGGAATCAAAGCGTGGTGACTTCTCACATAAGCATCGATAATCAATACAGTGTCTTTCTTATGCAACCACACGTATTCTTGTACTTTTACTACTACAGAGTAGTTCAACAGTATCAGCGGTAAAACTTCCGCCGTTATTTGATAAAATATTTTTTGTCGTTTTCTCGATCAAACAATAATTACATTAATAGGGTCCACCAATGATTGGTAGTTATACGAATATTCCCGCTAAACCGAATATTCCCAGGCCAATCGAATATAATATAACCACTTGCATACTTTGCAAAATTTATAAATACTACCCACAACTATAATATTATCTCAAATTCACACCATAATATTAAAAATTATTTCGACAAAATTTAAATCTTTATTGATAAAATCTGGGGTCTCACAATCTCCCCTCCTTATGGAATTTAGCCCTCGAAATTAGGAGTGCGACACTGGTATGATAAAGAGATGAGGATACCTTGAATACCTTTATCGTTGAAAACATTAAATTCATCTTGCTTGATCCGGCGAAGATATTCATTAACAATTCATCTTTGCACTTCTCTGGGCCAAAGATATACAAGCTATAAAACCAATAATCTTTGAGGCAGACTTAATAGTATCACGACCACGAATTATCTATGCACCTTTGGCCGAGGATATTCGTGTTTTCAAGTCTGATCATGATTATACCGAATAATCCTAGTCGTAATCATACCAAGTCTATCAATACACTTCTGACCAAAGATGACTTTTACCACATCCATGAATTAATATATCATTCTTTGAGACTCATTTCGATAATTAATCCATATCATCGAATCATCCACCGCACTACGGGTCGAGGATATTTATTAGTATCACGACCACGAATTATCCATTACTTCTGACCAAAGATAATCGTGTATTCATTAATATCACAACCACAAATTATCCATGCACTACTGGCCCGAAGATAATCGTGTATTCATTAGTATCACGACCACAAATTATCCATACACTACGGCGAAGATAATTGTGTATTCATTAGTATCACGACCACAAATTATCCATACACTACTGACCAAAGATAATTGTGTATTCATTAGTATCACGACCACAAATTATCCATGCACTATGGCCAAAGATAATCGTGTATTCATTAGTATCACGACCACAAATTATCCATGCACTACTGACCAAAGATAATTGTGTATTCATTAGTATCCGACCACAAATTATCCATGCACTACGACCAAAGATAATCGTGTATTCATTAGTATCACGACCACAAATTATCCATGCCACTACTGACCAAAGATAATCGTGTATTCATTAGTATCACGACCACAAATTATCCATGCACTACGGCCAAAGATAATCGTGTATTCATTAGTATCACGACCACAAATTATCCATGCACTACGGCCAAAGATAATTGTGTATTCATTAGTATCACGACCACAAATTATCCATGCACTACGGCCAAAGATAATCGTGTTTTCAATTACGGTTATGATTATCTTAGAACAATCCACTGGTCATAATCATACCAAGTCCATCTATACACTCTGAAATACGAGATGACTTTCAACATAATATAAACATGAGGATAATGATATAAAGAATCAATCAAATGAGATAAAGGATAAATATTAAACATTTATAATATAATTTATCCAGGATTCAAGAATATCCCCATGTTATCAATCACTTAATAATCTCATAATCTAATATCATTAATATTATAACAATATTTTAATCACTTCTTAAATTTATAAATAATTTATCTCAATTGTTTACGCTTTACCATATAATGCATTTAATCATTCAAAAATGCCATACTCATAAGATATCATCACTAATTATCAAATTCCTCATAAAAAAAATATATGCATATACTACATATAGGATTCTCTAGTCATAAAATCCTATTTTCAACTTTGTTACTTCACATAACATATTTAACTCATATGTTAAGTAACTAAACTATTTTCATGAAAAATACCAAATCAGTCCCAAAAATATTTCTTTTCTGGGATTTAGCATAATATAGTCCCATAATGAAAATATATTTTTCTCGGAATTTTAAAATTCATTTACTATTTTCAAAATCAATTTCTAATTAATTCCTTAAGAAATTTGCTATCTCAAGTTTAACTCCAAAAATTTCCAAATCTTGACAGGACCTTACACATGTTAACGTGAGCTTCGGTTTAAATTTCATGGTCATCGGAGTTATAGAACTCGGTTATAAGCGTTTTAAATCGAAAAAAACCTAAATATTGAAATAGTCATAACTTGCTCATTTTAAGTCGAGAATGAGCTCATTTTTTGGACAGGAGGTACTTTATACCATATACCATCATGTCCCAAAAGGCCAGAATTTTTCTCATAATTTAAGTGGCCGAAACAGCCCTCCTAAAATCATGGCAGCGACTTTTTCGGTTTTGCAGCTTTGCACTCCTTTGCTAAAATCAGTCCACACAAAAATCTACAACACCTTTTCATTGATTCCACTTGGATTAGTTAGGTAACTCATAGATCTAACTCTAGGACTTAACCACACTCAAAAATTCAAAATATAATAAGAGATTTGGTGATTGAATTTCATATTACGTTTTCACCAAAAATCGGTTTTAACTCCTTATGATTTTTAAGAAACTTTCATGTTTTCACATATTAACCAACATAACTCATCATAACACTTACTAATACCACATTATACCTATGATTTTCATTAGTCCAATGCTTTTATTATGACTTTCATCATAAACCACGTAAAATTTATTCATTTTAGTTGAAGAAATATTTGAGGGTTTAAGAAATGGGTTTTTATCTTTGGGGTCGATACAAAATTCGATTTCACGCTCTAGGGTAGGCTAGAAAGTCTTCAAGAATCGCCGGAAATTTATTAATAATAGAAATATCATTTCAAAGCTGTGACTCTCATCAAGACTTGGATGATACGTCACATTGATACCAACTATGACTTCTATCCCTTAACCTAGATAGCACCTCACAATGATACCTATAAACTTGCCATCTTCATTCACGATGTCGCTTCTGAAAGTCCGGCGGTGCATTCCACACAAGGAAGTCAACAACAAAAGGATCGGGGCTCTCTTACTTTATGGCTTGATATAACAATGATTAACTTTAGGGTTTGGTTACTTTGAATTAGTATACTTGAGGTTGTTATGAATATAAAAGCTAACAACCTTACGAAAATCATGATGAGTAGTTAACCAATTGATTCCTAAAATCACATCAAAGGCAAGTATTTTCAAAAAGATAAGATCGACGAGTAGCGTGAAAGTGTTTATTTGAATCAAACAAGATTTAAAAATAGTAAGCGATATGAAGGCTCCTACTCTTACGAAGTTTCAACCAATAAGTCAAAGTCTAACTTCTAGAAGTCAAATTTAAGCGTTGAGCATAAGCAAGAGAGATAAAATAATGGGTAGAGAACCGGTATCTTATAAGGTATAGACTTATGATTTATAATTAACTAACCGTGCTAACCCGTTCGGTTTACTCGCTTTTGAGAAGTCATGAAAATGCACTTCCTAAAACCAACGACTTTGTTTTGTCCATATCCACCTTTGGTGCCACAGTCAGCTAGACTTGACTTTGATGCACAACAAAATTGGGCTAAATGACCTCCTCTTCTTGCAATTTCCACTTCTATTATCTTTGCCATGATTACCATGCGAAGTGGTTACCATTCTTAGCATGATAATTTCCCCATGATGGTTATCATTGTTACGATGCCGTTGCCACCACCGATAAGATTATTATCGTGTTGTTGGTCGTTGCCTTTTGTTTGAGCTAAATCAACACTCTCATGTGCTTCATTGCTAATCTCAGCATTTTCAGATGCCATTCTCAAACAACATCACAAAACAAGGGTTAATTAACATATCACATATTATCCCTATACTCGACCAACCAATTAAATACCAAATAAATTTAGGTAGGTCATCTAGCGAAGAATTCCCGTCTCTCCCCTCTAGTTCTTATCTCACATCTCGGCCGGGGATCATATCCCTAAGCTACGATACTGTTGTGGCGCCCCCAAAATTAGGTATCGTCACCCATCTTGGGTCGCCACTTACATGGTACATAAATTCAAATACAAACATTATTATCGTCACGTAGTGTAACATACGACAATACATAAAGCGAGAGTTCTAATAGGAATATTGTCATTTAGATAATATCCATACTCAAGGAGTCCTCATTACATTTATTATCACACTATTTCACGAGAATAGTGAGGACTACTAATCTTATCCTACGGACCATTACTCGTTCCCCAGGCTCGTCCCGGCTATATTCTCATTTCTGAAGAAAGCGGTGAAAGAAAGGGTGAGCTCAACTAGCTCGATAAGAAATATTATGACTAAGATAATGCGAGAATAAATTATCATTATTTAGCCTACAATGATGTAAAGCGATAATATACAATAGACATCAAGTTTAAGCTGCGGCGGAATATGCGATCCATTAAAAGAGTCAAGTAAAGAATAAAAGTCTACTATCTTTTAGGTTTTAAAGGTTTTCATCCATTTTTATCTTTGAGACTCGACAATGAATAAACCACAATATCTAATCATCTACGTACCCACGGTCGAGGATTTTTATCAAATTATCAATGGTCATGACTATCTACCGAATCACCCCTGGTCATAATCATACCAAAACTATCCATCATTTGCATTACGAACCCTTTGAGGACTTTTATCACATCATTTATAACAAGCCGTGATTATAAAGAATGATCCACGGTCATAATCATACTAAATTCATCTATACACGTAAGCCAAAGATAACATAATATAACATGAGGATGATGACAATGACATAATAATTCAATAAAACAAGTTCAAGAATTATTTTATCCGAGGAATTAATAAGCGTCTAAATTGTCGACAAGATCTTTGTTTTGTAGAGTAAAATTCAAGAATGATCGGAAGAATATTTCCATGAAAGATCTTTGGATGAAACGCATGAATATCAAGAATATTCTACTAATTTCATGGAGTATAGAAGTCAAAGTTTTAACCATTTGGGTATAATAAAGAATGGAATATCAAAAGAAATCATCATGCATGCATGCGGTGCCGCATAGGCGAGTTATTCAAGCGAGAACAATAATAACGGAACGGTCGGGTGAAATTCACAAATAGGATGATCAACGAGAATAATAAATGCTAAATAATAAACAATGGAACCCGGTAAGGTGTAAACACATAAGCGAGGATATTCCAAATGAGAATAATAAATGCGGAATAATAAGCAATGGAACCGGAACTAAAATTGTAAAACACATGACGAGGATATTCAACGAGAATAATAAAGAATGGAATAATGAAGAAGATCACCAAGTATAGGGGATTCCGTGTATCTGAGTTATTCAACGAGAATAAATAAGAATGGAATAATATAAAGATTTCACCAAGTATAGGGTATCTGGCGATATCGGAGTTATGTATAGGGTATACCACTTTTACTGAGTTATTCAACAGAATAATAATGAATGGAATAATGAAGTTCTCTTCATGAATAAGAAAGAATAACACCACTTACGAAGTACAACAAATAATACCCCTCTAGTAAAAAGACCTTTGGATATCAAAGTAATGAAGTGCGAGAATACTCTTCTTCTTTCTCTCTATAGATTTTCTCTCTATAGCTTCTCTCTATAATTTTCTCTCTAGAGTTTTGATGAATTCGTAAGAAAATAATGAAGGAATGAGCTTTATTTATAGGAAAATAGAATGCATAGTAATTAATCCATGAGCGGTCAGATTGATTTACTTTAATCGACGGTCCATATTTAAAGCAAAATCTTTTAAATAAAATATAATATATTCTATTTATATAAAACATTTTACTATGCAAATACTTATGCAACACTATGCAAAACACTATGCATCAAAACTTTATGCAACACTATGCATAATAAAATATAATATATTATATTTATAGAATAATTTTAATAAAGTATTTTGTTTTATATAAAAGATGTTTACATTTTATTACATTAATAATCTGAATAAAACAAAAGCGTCATTATCGCATTATAATAATTCATATTATTAATCGTGATAATGGAATCAAAAGCGAGTGACTTCTCACATAAGCATCGATAATCAATCTGGTGTCTTCTTATGCGACCACACGTATTCTTTGTACTTTTACTCTAAGAGTAGTTCAGCGGTATCAGCGGTAAAACTTAGTTATTTCAATAAAATATTTTTGTCGTTTTTTCGATCAAGGCAATAATTACATTGTAGGGTCCACCAATGATTGAGTAGTTATGCGAATATTCCTGCTAAACCGAATATTCCCCGAACCAATCGAATATAATATAACCACTTGCATACTTTGCAAAATTTATAAATACTACCCACAACTATAATATTATCTCAAATTCACACCATAATATTAAAAATTATTTCGACAAAATTTAAATCTTTATTGATAAAATCTGGGGTCTCACATTTGAAGCATTCGCTTCCTCTTTGAATGCACTAAAATAATATAATAACATAGTTTCTTTGTTGATTACACAACAATAATTTTAGCGTATTGACATATATAATAATACATACTTGATGTATGTCGCAAATTCGGAAAAATTTAGAAGCACATATGTAGATACAATCTTCAAGTCTCTATCGCTTAAGTAAGTTATCGTTTTATGGCTAAATTTTTTAGCCGGATAGGTGAATACAACTAACTCATCATCAGAATAAGATTGAGGATCAAGGACCTCATTCATACTTAAACGACTGTGCTTAGTTGAAACTACATCATCAAAGTACAAATAGTAGAAGTTGACAAGCTCTATCTTCCGTGGTATAACGTTCAACAATTGAACTCTCTCCACGAGCTTTATTTTTCACTTTTTGCTTTAATCGACGCATATACCAGAAATAGGATTGAACGAAATTAATACTAATACTGATATTACGTATCAAAATAATTCATCCACCGATATTGCACCAGTCCTCCATGTTTCAGTTCATATGGTAGATGAATAGGCAAATGCTCTATTGAGTCAAAGAACCCTAGAGGTAAATTCATTTTGAGCTTGCACTTTGTTAGCACTTATTGTTCTCCATCTTCTCGACATCATTGTACCTTATTACCATTGAGCAAATATCCTGAAAGAAATTTGATAGTTCTGTTATGACATCAATAAATTTCCTAGGTAACATCTCACGAAATGCAATTGACATCAACTTCTGCATGAATACATGACAATCGTGAGATTTGAACCAAGTAATTTTCAGCTGCTTAACCTTAGTGCAAAGAGAAATGTTAGAAGCATATTTATCCGAGAGCTGAAATGCACTTACCCACTTGCAAACGTCTTCGATCAACCTGTTGCTTGGTAAGACTAAATGGAGCTTTTGGTTTTGAGTTGTTAGGTCAAAACCAAAATTCCAACCAGATGTTCATTGCCTCCAAATTTTTACGTACTTTATCAGTGTCTTTTGTTTTACCATTGCATCTAACACGGTGTAAAACAAGTTCTCCAATACATTATTTTATGTATGCATGACATCTATACAATGACGGACTGATAATGTGACCTAAGATGGAAACACAAACCACATGGATGAGTGTGCCTAGTTATGAGTTATCCCATAACCTATTGCTCTCAACGTACCGTGCTCCTTCCTTGGCGGTGAAAATGTCAGATCATTAATTCAGCTCGATATCTCGCTGCCCGATAAACGTCCAACAACCCCTTTTTATCTGTCTTTCTGTTAAACTATGCAAACATCTTTCTGTAACTATGGACAGCAGGCAAGAATCTACGAGCAGTTCCAAAGAAACTAGTTTTCCTCCCATGACATAGTTGTGTGCCTTGCACATCCCCCATACAGACTGGACATGACAGCTTCCCGTAAGTCGACCATCCAATGATCATCCCAAGTGCCAAAAAAAGTTTGTGATAGTCCACAACAAAGCTATCTTCATCATAAAATTTTCAATATCCGATTTGTCAGAAGTTTTAACACCCGTCTCTTACAACATCTTAAGTTCATCGACTAATGGTCTGAGGTAGACGTTTATGTATTTTGTAGGACTCTTATCCCCCCGGTATGAGTAAAGTTAAGAATAAATACGGATCCCTCATGCACATTGACTGTGGAAGATTGTAAGCTACCATGATCACTAGCCAAACAAAGTAGGGCTGACCAAAATTATTAAATGGGCAAAACTCATCCGTAGCCATGCCAAGCCCGACATTCCTATCTTCCTCAGCAAATTTTAGAAAATTTTCATCAAACTTTTCCCATTCATCTCTATCTGCAGGGTGAGTCAGCTGACCAAGTACGATGTCCCTTGTTCTATACCAAGTCATATGTTGAGCCGTGTGGGACGACATGAATAACCGTTGAAGCCTCGGCGCAAGAGGAAAGTAACGTAAGACCTTCTTGGGAACTTGTTTCTCCTTCCCCCTATATTTTGTCACCTTCTACCGAGGTAAGCTACATATATCATACCATCCCTTATCTCTGTATGCCCCATAGTATAACATGCACTCTGTAAGACCCCAACTTTTATGAATAAAAATGAATTTTCTATAAATATTATTTTTGAATATTATGGAATAAATTTGATATAATGTTATAGTTGTGGGTAATATTTATAAATTTTACAAAGTACGTAATTTGTTATATAATATTCGATTGGTCGGGGAATATTCGTTTTAAACAGGGAATATTCGTACGACGACACAATCATTGGTGGACCCCACAATGGAATTATTGTCGGATTGAGAAAATGACAAAAATATTTTTATGAAAATAACAGTGGAATTTTTACCGTTAATACTGTTGAACTACTCGGTAGTAAAAGTACAGGAATACGCGTGGTTGCATAGTAGCACACTGTATTGATTATTGATGCTTACGTGAGAAGTCACTCAGTTTTGTTCAATTATTGCTTCAGTAATTGTTGTATAGTATCTCACGTTAATTGATTCAATTATTGTTGATATTTTATAATTGAGATGAAAAAGTTATTAATATTATTATTTGCATTATTAACGATGTCTAAAAGTTCTGCCAAGGAGAGGTTTGGTCAACTAATTGCGCGCCAATAGGGAGAAATCCTTATTGGAAAGCCTCCTCTTTCCTGAGAACGACCTGGTCGATTAATAGTGTGAATAATAATAATGATGACGAAGTTTTATTTTATTAGTTTTATTAATGTAATAAAACAGAAAAGCTTTTTATATAAAATAGAATACTTTTATAAAGTTATTCGTTTTATTAGGCTAATAATAAAATCTTTTTATATAAAACAGAATACTTTTATAAAGTTTTTTGTTTTATTAGACAATAATTAGATTATATTATATTTTATTATGCATAGTATTTGCATAGTGCCTGCATAGTGTTTGCATAGTAAAATCTTTTTATATAGAATAGAATACTTTTATAAAGTTATTCGTTTTATTAGATTATAAATAGAATATATTATATTTTATTATAAACTAATCTGGACAATCCATTTAAAGTAAATCAATCTGGATCGTTCATGGATTGGTTACTATTCAGTCCATTCTTCTATAAATAGAAGCTCATTCCTTCATTATTTCTTACGAATTCACTGAAACTCTAGAGAGAGAAACTGTAGAGATAATTCTTCTTCTATAATCTTGGCGTCTTTCTTTAGCGTTTAAGAAAGCTTTGAAGCGTAGTGCAAGTTTCTTCAATATATCCCGACCTACCGGTGAGTACTCTTCTTTATAAGGTAAGGGTATTATTTTTTCATATTCATGAAGATAACTTCATTATTCGGTCTTTATTATTCATTGGAATAACTCAGTATCGTGAGCTACCTATACTTGGTAAAATTCTTACGTTATTCCATTCTTTATTATTCATTTGGAATATCACGTGCATGCATTTCTTGGGAGGACTGATCCGATATTTATTATTACATTGGAATAACTCATCTATCCAAGTACTGCATACATGATGATTTTTGTTGTTATTCTATTCTTTATTATTACATTGGAATATCCCACAGCCGGTCGTATTCGCTTTGACACGGTTACATTATTTATTATTACGTTGGAATAACACATCATGAGAAATCTTTGCATGTATGGTGATTTCTTTTGTTATTCCATTCTTTATTATACTCAGTTGGTTAAAGTTTTGACTTCTATACTCCATGAAATTGGTGGAATATCTTTGCTATTTGTGCTTCATCTAGTATCTTTTCGTGAAAATATTCTTCTGAGTATTCTTAAATTTTACTCTACAAAGAAGTATCATGTTGACAATTTGGACGTTATTAGTTCATGAATAAATTAATTCTTGAACTTGTTTTATTGAATTCTTATATCATTGTCATCATCCTCATGTTTATATGTTATTGAAAGTCATCTGTGGCCTGTAGTGCATTGATGGACTTGGTATGATTATGACCAGGGATTATTCGGTGTAATCATGACCATAATGTTACAAATGATGTGGTAAAAGTCCTCATTGGCCCGAAGTACATTGATGGACAGTTGTTGGCATGATCATGACCATTGATAAATATACAAATATCCTTGGTCCGTAGTGCATGGATAAATTGTGGTTTTGATACTAATGAATGTCCTTGGCCGTAGTGCAGGGATGATGTGGATTATTTATTAAGCTGAGTCCCAGCGATAAAAGTGATGAAAACCTTTTAAATCATAAAAGATAGTAGATTTTATCCTCTACTTGACTCTTTTAATGGATTGCATGTTCCGCTGTAGTTAAACTTGATGTCTATTGTATTTTATCAGTTTAACACTGTTGAAGACTAATTCTAATTTATTCTGCATTATCTTAGTCATAATATTTCTTATTGGGGTAGTTGAGCTCACCTTTTCTTTCACTGTTCTCTTTAGGAAATGAGAACGTAGCCGGGACTAGTCGGAGAACGGAGTGACGGTCTAGATGATAGTATTAGTAGTCCTCACTATTCTGTTAAATAATGTGACAATAAATGTAATGAGGACTTATTTTGAGAGTGAATATTGTTTAGAAAACAATATTTGTATTAAAACTCACAGCACTCTTGTTGTATATTAAAGATTGTATTTGTATTCTGTACCATGTATTTAGCGACTCAGAATAGGTGGTGTATACCTATTTTGGGGGCGTCAAAGTTGGTATCAAAGCTTAGGGATATGATCCCTGGCTGAGATGTGAGACAAGAACTAGGAGGGGAGAGACGGAGAATTCCTTCGCTAGTATGACCTACCTAAGTTTATTTGATATTTAATTGGTCGGTCAGAGTATAGGGATAATATGTGATATGTTAATTAACCCTTGTTTTGTGGTAGTGTTTGAAAATGGCATCTGAGAATGTTGAGAACATCAATGGACCACAGGAGACCGTTGAGTCTCCACAGATCAATAATCAGGATAATGTGCATCGGGAAGGCGACAATCCTCAGGCAAACAACAACAACCTTGACGGATGAGGAGCGATGGAATGTTCAGAGGCTTTATGCAATTCATGCAACATCGGTAAGAGCGGCTCTGTCCAAAATACGGTGAAAACATTGCAACTCTCGGACGGTCCGCATAAGCGATTCAAGGCTGGGACCACCGGAATTTTTTGGAGAGCCAAAATCACTTAAGGCGAAGACGTGGATAAAGAAGATCTGCAATATATTTGATGTCTTGGGATGCTCCGAGGAGCAAAAGGTTCCCTTTGACACCTTCATGTTGCGTGCAGAGGCAGATTACTGGTGGGAATCTATAAAACGTACTCAACCTGCCGCATTGAAGATGACTTGGGAAAAGTTCCAAGAATTATTCAACGACAAGTATTTTCCTAAAAGTATTCGTCACATGAAAGAGGTAGAGTTCATTAAGCTGGAGCAAAACAATATGACCGTGTCACAGTACGAAGCCAAGTTTGCCGAGTTATCTCGGTTTGCGTCCCATTTGGTTGATAATGAGGAGAGAATGACGCGAATGTTTCTAAGAGGTTTGAAACCTGAGATACGTCAATATCTTATCTCTCATAAACTGTGTTTGTATTTAGATGTTGTTAATAGGGCTCAGTTATTGGAGCGCGATAATGAGTCAACCCAACCAAAAGAGAGCAGCCAGCAAAATTATAATACTAGTGATAACAGTCATCGAAGCGGTGACAATAAGCGTGGAGGGAATCAATATGCCAGAAATGGTAACCACTTGGGTGGTAATCATGGCCAAAATAATAAGAATGGACATTTCAAGAAGAGAAGATTCAACAATGATGGAAAGACGTCAGCACCATCACCCGTGGTTAAGGAAGGAGAACGACCACCTATCATATGCTTCAAATGCGGAGGGGAAGGACACATCAGTCCAAACTGCGCGATGTTGTCCAAAGCATGTTATAATTGTGGAAGAGAAGGTTACCTAGCCCGATTTTGTCATTCACCGAAGACAAGTTTAGTTAGGACGGAGGCACCAAAGGACGTCCTAGAAAAGTCAAAACCAGTAGTGCAAGGGAGAGCGTTTGTCGTGACCTCCCAGAAAGCAAGGAACCCGAACGAGGTCATCACAGGTAAGCTTATCATAAACTCTAGCGAAGTATATACCTTATTTGATATCGGTTCTACCCATTCTTTTATCTCTCCTACTTGGGCTCAACGTTTAAATTTGACTCCGGAGAAATTAGACTTTGACTTATCTGTTGAAACTCCGTTGGGAGAAACCTTCATTACATCAACTGTTTATAAGTCTTGTTTGGTTCAAATCGGTACCCTCACATTACCCGTCGATCTCATTTCTTTGAAAATACTTGCATTTGACGTAATTCTAGGGATTGATTGGTTAACCACTCATCATGCAAAAATTGATTATTTTCGTAAGGTTGTTAGCTTTCATATTCCTAACCAACCTATTATGCGAATTCAAGCAACCAAACCATTAAAATCAATCAATGTCATCTCAAGCCATAAAGCTTTTCGTTTATTGAAAAATGGATGTCAAGCTTTCTTGGCTCATGTCACGGATCTAAACAAAAATACGTCAGTTTTGAATGATATTTCTATTGCTAATGAATTTCCTGACGTATTCCCTGAAGAACTTCTTGGCCTACCCCCAGAGCATGAAATTGAATTTTGTATCGACCTTGAACCCGGTACAAAACCCATTTCCAAAGCCCCATATTGAATGACTCCTATTGAACTTCAGGAGTTAAAGACCCAACTACAGGAATTGTTAGACATTGACTTTATTCGTCCTAGTACTTCTCCTTGGGGTGCTCCATTCTATTGTGAAGAAGAAAGATGGGAGTATGCGACTTTTGTATTGATTATCGGGAGTTGAATCATGTCACCATCAAAAATAGGTACCCATTGCCATGTATTGATGACATGTTTGACGATTGCAAGGCACCAAATTCTTTTCAAAGATTGATCTTCGTTCGGATATCACCAATTGAAGATTAGAACCGATGACATTCAAAGGCGACTTTCGGAACTCGGTATGGGCATTATGAATTCCTAGTCATGTCTTTTGGATTGACTAATGCTCCTCGCCGCCTTCATGGATATGATGAACCGAGTATTCAAGGAATATTTGGATCACTTTGTGGTTGTCTTTATTGATGACATCCTTATTTATTCCAAAAGCCGTGAAGATCATGAAAGCAACACTTGAGGTCGATACTTCAAAAGCTTCGTGAATATAAGCTTTATGCCAAGTTGAAGAAATGCGAGTTCGGCTCGAGGAAGTAGCATTCTTTGGGCACGTGGTATCAAGTCATGGAATATCTGTTGACCCAAGCAAAGATTGAAGCTATTCAAAGTGGGAGCAACCTAAATCGAATGATCGAAAGTCACGTAGCTTTCTCGGCATTTGGTTATTATCGGAGATTCGTAGAAGGGTTTTCTCGAATCGCTACTCCCTTAACTCAGCTGACTCGAAAAGATACAAAATTCGGTTGGAATGAGGAATGCGAGAAGAGTTTTCAAGAACTCAAGAGGAGACTCATTTCAGCACCTGTTCTGACAATACCATCTGGCTCAGAGGGATTTGTCATCTACAGTGATGCTTCGGGGAAAGGGTTAGGATGTGTTCTCATGCAATATGGGAAAGTCATAGCCTATGTCTCTCGACAACTCAAAGAATATGAGAGAAATTATCCTACTCATGATCTAGAGTTGACAGCAGTCGTTTTTGCACTAAAGATTTGGAGGCATTACTTGTATGGGAGAAAGTGGACATCTTTACGGATCATAAAAGTCTCAAATATTTCTTCACTTAAAAGGAACTCAACATGCGATAGCGACGTTGTCTTGAACTGTTGAAAGATTATGATCATACCATCCAATACCATCCTGGAAAAGCGAACGTGGTAGCTGACGCATTGAGTAGAAGATCATATGCGGGTACGAGTGCCATATTGTCAACGCAAAGGCCCATTTTGTATAACTTGCAAAGGGTAGAGATAGAGATAGAGATAAAGACTCCAGGGACCCACGTGATGATGGCGAATATATGAGTAGAACCGACTTTAATCGATAAAGTTAATGCTGCTCAAGCTATAGACCTAGAGCTGATGCGTATGAGGAAGAAAGTACAAGAAGGTGCTAAGCCGGAAGCAAGAATCGATGAAGAAGGAATACTTCGAGTCAACTCCAAGACTTTGTGTTCCTAACGACCCTAATTTAAAGTATAAAATCATGATGGAGGCGCACAACACATCGTTTGCAATCCATTCTGGGAGTACCAAAATGTATCGTGATCTTCGTCATTCATTTTGGTGGAGCAATATGAAGAGAGAGATAGCGGTGTTTATCTCAAGGTGTCTAACTTGTCAACGAGTCAAGGCGGAGCATCAAGTGCCAAAAGGTCCATTGCAACCACTTAAAATTCCAGAATGGAAGTGGGAGCACATTACCATGGATTTCGTTACTGGTCTTCCCAAGGTTTCTCAAGGCATAGATGCAATTTGGGTCATTGTTAATAGATTGACTAAGTCTGCTCATTTCTTACCTATACGAGAAACTTATACACTTGAACGTCTTGCTCGTATGTACATAAACGAGGTTGTAAGATTGCATGGTATGCCAGTATCCATAGTTTCTGATCGAGATCCAAGATTCACTTCACGATTTTGGGTTAGTTTGCAAAAAGCTATGGGCACAGATTTACGATTTAGTTCGGCATATCATCCTCAAACGGACGAACAATCAGATAGGACTATTCAAACTCTTGAAGATTTATTAAGACTCTGTGTCCTTTTCTTCAAGGGAAGTTGGGACAAGTTCTTACCATTGATGTAGTTTTCCTACAACAATAGTTATCAAACAAGTATTGGCATGACTCCATTCAAAGCGTTGTATGGAAGAAAGTGTCGTTCTCCAGTATGCTGGGATGAGATGGGTGAAGCAACGTTGTTGGGATCGGAGTTAGTACGTATGACTACGGAAAAGATACAAACGATCCGGCAACGTATAAAAACCTCACAAGACCAACAAAAGAGTTATGATGATCTTCATCGAAAGGACGTGGAATTCGATATTGGAGATCATGTGTTGTTACGTGTTGCTCCATGGAAAGGAGTTACGAGATTTGGAAAGAGAGGAAAGCTCAATCCTCGATTTATTGGCCCATTTTAATCCTCGATCGAGTAGGGACTGTAGCCTATAAACTTGCTTTACCGCCAAGTATGTCTCGTGTTCATAACGTTTTTCATACATCCATGTTACATAAATATGTGAAAGACCCGAACCACATTATTGAGTTAGAACTGGACAAAATAGCGGAAGATTTAACGTATGCAGAGGTTCCTATTCAAATCTTGGATAAGAAGGAACATATTCTACGCTCCAAGGTTATACCTCAAGTTAAAGTTTTATGGAGGAACCACGATGTTTAGGAAATGACCTGGGAGTTAGAATCTAAAATGAAATCAAGGTATCCTTACCCCTTCGACATACTAGGTACGTACCCTAATTTCGAGGGCAAAATTTCATAAGAAAGGGAGATTGTAAGACCCCAACTTTTATGAATAAAAATGAATTTTCTATAAATATCATTTTTGAATATTATGGAATAAATTTGATATAATGTTATAGTTGTGGATAATATTTATAAATTTTGTAAAGTATGCAAGTTGTTATATAATATTCGATTGGTCGGGAAATATTCATTTTAAACAGGAAATATTCGTACGACACCACAATCATTGGTGGACCCCACAACGGAATTATTGTCGGATTGAGAAAACGACAAAAATATTTTTATGAAAATAACGATGGAAGTTTTACCGTTAATACTGTTGAACTACTCGGTAGTAAAAGTACAGGAATACACGTGGTTGCAGAGTAGCACACAATATTAATTATTGATGCTTACGTGAGAAGTCACTCAGTTTTGTTCAATTATTGCTTCAGTAATTGTTGTATAGTATCTCACGTTAATTGATTCAATTATTGTTGATATTTTATAATTGAGATGACGAAGTTATTAATATTATTATTTGCATTATTAACGATGTCTAGAAGTTCTGCTAAGGAGAGGTTTGGTCACCTAATTGTGCGCCAATAGGGAGAAATCCTTATTGGAAAGCCCCCTCTTTCCTGGGAACGACTTGGTCGATTAATAGTGTGAATAATAATAATGATGATGAAGTTTTGTTTTATTAGTATTATTAATGTAATAAAATGAAAAACTTTTTTATATAAAACAGAATACTTTTATAAAGTTATTCGTTTTATTAGGCTAATAGTAAAATCTTTTTTATATAAAGCAGAATACTTTTATAAAGTTATACATTTTATTAGACAATAATTAGATTATATTATATTTAATTATGCATAGTGTTTGTATATAGTACTGCGATAGTGTTTGCGATAGTAAAATCTTTTTATATAAAATAGAATACTTTTATAAAGTTATTTGTTTTATTAGATTATAAATAGAATATATTATATTTTATTGTAAACCAATCTTGACCAAATCTAGTTTAAAGTAAATCAATCTAGATCGTTCATGGATTAGTTCTTATTCAATCCATTCTTCTATAAATAGAAGCTCATTCCTTCATTATTTCTTACGAATTCACTGAAACTATAGAGTGAGAAATTGTAGAGATAATTCTTCTTCTATAATCTTGAGCGTCTTTCTTTAGCGTTTAAGAAAGCTTTGAGCGTAGTGCAAGTTTTTTCAAGTATATCGCCTCTACCATCTGAGAGTACTCTTCTTTATAAGGTAAGGGTATTTTTTTTCATATTCATGAAGAGAACTTACATTATTTCAGGTCTTTATTATTACATTGGAATAACTCGTATATGCTGAGCTACCTATACTTGGTGAAATTCTTACATTATTCCATTTTTTATTATTACATTGGAATATCACATGCATTTCGTTTCTGTAGGACTGGTTCCGTCTTTATTATTTTGTTGGAATATCCTATTTGTGAGTTTTATGGGACTGATTGATTAGTCTTTATTATTACGTTGGAATATCATCATCTCATGCGTTTTACATGGGACTGATTCTCGTTATTTATTATTACATTGGAATAACACATGTCTCATCGATGGCACCGCATGCGGTGGTGATTTCATTGTTATTCCACTCTTTATTATTACATTGGAATATCACGCCGGTCGCGTATTATTATGCGACGACTGGTTAGATTATTTATTATTACATTGGAATAACTTTATACATGCAAATACCGCATGTATAGTGGTTTCTTTTGTTATTCCATTCTTTATTATACTCGGTTGGTTAAAGTTTTGACTTCTATACTCCATGAAATTAGTGGAATATCCTTGATATTTGCGCTTCATCCGATATTTTTCATGAAAATATTCTTACGAGCATTCTTGAATTTTACTCTACAAAGAAGTATCATGTTGACAATTTGGACGTTATTAGTTCCTGGATAAATTAATTCTTGAACTTGTTTTATTGAATTATTATATCGTTGTCATCATCCTCATGTTTATTTTTTGTTGAAAGTCATCTATGGCCTGTTGTGCATAGATGGACTTGGTATGATTATGACCAGGGATTATTCGGTGTAATCATGACCGTAATGTTACAAATGATGTGGTAAAAGTCCTCATTGGCCCGTAGTGCATTGATGGACAGTTGTTGGCATGATCATGACCATTGATGAATACATAAATATCCTTGGCCCGTAGTGCATGGATAAATTGTGGTTGTGATACTAATGAATATCCTTGGCCGTAGTTCAGGGATGATGTGGATTATTTATTAAGCTGTGTCCCAGCGATAAAAGTGATGAAAACCTTTTAAATCATAAAAGATAGTAGATTTTATCCTCTACTTAACTCTTTTAATGGATTGCATGTTCCACTGCAGTTAAACTTGATGTCTATTGTATTTTATCAGTTTAACACTGTTGAAGACTAATCATAATTTATTCTGCATTATTTTAGTCATAATATTTCTTACTGGGCTAGTTGAGCTCACCCTTTCTTTTCTTTATTCTTTTAGGAAATGAGAAGCGTAGCTTGAGGACTAGTCGGGAAGCGAGTGTGGCGGTCAGGATGATAATATTAGTAGTCCTCACTATTCTGTTAAATAGTGTGACAATAAATGTAATGAGGACTTATTCTGAGAGTGGATATTGTCTAGAAGACAATATTTGTATTAAAACTCACAACACTCTTGTTGTATATTAAAGATTGTATTTGTATTCTGTACCATGTATTTGGTGACTCAGAATAGGTGGTGTATACCTATTTTGGGGGCGTCACACAATCTTTCTCACAAGCATTGATCTTCTGGTACCCTATATTCAACCCCTTGACCATCTTCTTTACTTCGTAATAATTCGCGGGCAAAGTATGATCCTTGGGTGAAAAATCGCTGATAAGAACAAGCAAATCATTGAAACTTCTCTAACTATAGTCATACTCATTCTTAAAGTGTAAGAGTTTAGTCATTGCAGATAGCCTGGTGTGCTTATCATTTCCAGGATACAATGGATGTAAAAGGAAGCAACTGAATTATTTGGGTGTTGCTGAGCACTGCCTGACATATGCTCGTTATCATCCCAATTTATAGTGTTAGGCCTATACGCATCGACCAACATCTCCATGACATTATAGTTATCCGAATTTGAATCCCCGTGAACTAGTTGGTCTGCACTATTTTAAATTTCCATCAACTCAGCTGATTCCCTGTGATAAATCCATACGGAGTACCCATCCACAAAGCCATGAAAAATAAGTCGAATTTAATCTCACCGGCTTTCTTCTGGATCAGGTTTTTATATTTGACACACGGGCATTGCATATTTCCGTTCAGATCATCAACATGTTCTATTACTTTGTTCAAAAAATTAGACACCCCATTACGATAAGCTGACACTAATCCCCTCCCATCAATGGCTATCCTACAGTACATCAAACTCCGGTAGGCTGACATCTTTAATTGCATAGAAGAAACATTAAGTACAGGGATATTCATGTATGTGATCCATGCATGAATTATATTTTCCTAGTATCTCCACTTTATATGATAGGGGTAAGGCTTCTATCTCGTTCCTGGATACATTGTCTCACTAGTGCCAACACGTTGAGCACGTTTTATTTGTTTCAAGAAAATTTCGGTAGCACCTCCCCATTTTTCCTTCATTTTTAATTTAGTCCTACAAGTATTATCAAACTTTCACCATCTCCCCTAATAGTAAATCATGTGAATCAATAGTAAATCATGTGAATCAATAGTTCTAGACATGTGAAAATACGAATTACAGTATAGTACCTCCATCCATACCTCCATTGTTAACTTAGTCATGCAAGTATTATCAATCTTGCACCAACTCCCCTAATAGTAAATCATGTGAATCAATAGTACACACATGTGAACACATAGTTATAAGCATGTGAATTAATAGCAATTAATTGCTCATTTATCTAGTTAATTACTCGATTGGTCAATATAACCTTTAGACATCAATTATTATCAAAATAAATGTCGATTTTCACTAACACTAATAATTCCAACACAATGGAACTATCAATTTCATCTTTAATCAACATGAACTTATTCATCATTAATATTAAAATTCACAATATTTAACAACCAGGTCGTTCCTAGGAAAGAGGGGGCTTTCCGATAAGGATTTCTCCTTATTTAGCTTGATTAGGTGACCAAACCTCTCCTTAACAGAACTTCTAGACATTGTCAATATTGCAAATAATAATATGAATAACTTTTCTGTCTCAATTATTGATTTAATAATATAAAATATTAATATTGTGACAATAATTGAATCAATAATATGAGAGATAACTTAATCTAAGTATGCACCCGAAGAACATGTAAGGATAATAGCTGAAAAATTCTCAAAAAAAAAAAAACGTTACTCTATGAATTAGCATCGGCCTATCATCCAGTAACAGTCCCAAAGTGGGGACTATTCGACATTTACTCCTAATGACTGAATGTCAAACGGATTTCTAAGTTCCAAAGTATAGTACATATACGATCCTTCCATTAACCTGAAATGTGTTAACCGCCTTATTTGAGCTAACAAAGGGTTGTTCGACAGTAGTTGCAAAGTGCAGAAACAACTTAAGTTGGTGTCAACATGGTATTATGTAACTTATCACCCAACTCATTATGAATAAAACATTATTTGCCTTGGCTTTCTTCATAATTCTTCCTCGTAACCGCTTTTTGGGACATTTATAAGTTCTCTTTATCTACTTAATCTTTCTACGTAAACGTATTACAACTATTATTCTTTTAAAATAAAAAGCTAATAAATTATAATAAACTATTTACGAATGAGCAAAGTGATAAGTAGGTTTTATACCTACTTATTGGTTACCAACTCACTAGAATTATGCTCAACTTAAGTAGTTTTATCATGTTTTATTTGCTTTTTGTGTTTATTTTGCAGTATGCATAGCTGGAACTCCTATAGCAACCTAAGGCATGGAATGACATGAAATGGCATTAGAAAGAACATTAACATGGCATGGTGGATTTAAGCAAGAGTGAAGATTGCAGCGGGACTTGAGCAGGTGAGGAGGAGGATCAATGAAGTGGTAAAGTGAAGAAGAAAATAGATAAAGAAGAAGGAAGTAGCAGACAACAACAACAACAAGAAGTCAGCAGAACTAAAAGTGTAGAAAAATCAGTATTGAGCGTCTTGCAGTAGTAAAGGAAAGAAGAAAAACGAAGCAAATCAGCGGCATGGCGGTCGCGCCCCATTATCAAACGGCCATGGCGCGCTCGTGCCAAGCACATGATTTAGAAGCCTATAAGCGCGCCCGCGCTCGATCCACAGGGCAATATCGCGCGTCCGCGACGGTCTTTATTATTTTAAAAATGCTGACTTTTTTGTAATTTGAAAGGGAGCGTGTTTGCTGTTTTTGAGACGATATGATTGGTTATCAGAGACGTGGTTTTCAATTTTTCTATTACTGTTCTTAGGTTTAGTCTTCTCTAAGGAGGGTTTGAAGCATTTCCTTAATACTTTGAGCTTCTCTCTTTAGTTGAATTCTTAATAATATTAGTTTTCATTTTGGTGAAGATTGTGGATTTGAATAAGCCTGGAAACATACTTTGCAGCAGAGATTATCAGATTTACTCTATCATTTCTCTTATATATATTGATTGCATTTCTTAATTCCATGTTTTGCTTCAATCCCATAATGGTTGTTGGTTGAAATGAACTAATTTCCATTATGGGATTCTAATGGATTTTAATGCATAGTCTAAACATGTATGCCTGATTGTGATGTTGCATATTTAACAGTGGATCGCCCATATGGTTGTGCTATTTGATTGAATGCTTGATCACCATTCCCACTAATTACTTGTATGGAATTGGAAAATGAAATACAAGTATAGATTAGACTATGTTGGCATATGTTCACGAGGCTTATTTATATTAGGTTATGTGATTCGTGACCCAGATAGACATATATCGGTTCACCATGTGTAGTCATTAAGAGAGCTTGTGCCTAAAATCATTATTGCTGCATAGACATATAGTGAGTTTGGTAATTGTGATGCTTACATAATTTCTATCAATGTGGATTTTGTGTAAATTGGACATAATTCATTGAAAAATGGTTATGTCCAACTCTTGTGCTCTTGACTAGCTTTCCATGTTAAATAATTAGGCTAAAATAGAAGGCATGCATTTAGTACGAAGCATTAGATGATATTAGAATCCCATATTTCTCCAATTTGATTACCTCATTTTTGTAATTATTATTTTTAGTGTTGATAATTAATTTAGATATAAAATCATTTGTTGAATGATCGTTTGAGTATACAGAAATAGTGATTAGGTTGTTGCATGATAATTTAGATTTATCACCTTTCTCCGTGGGATCAACACTTTCTTACTCTGTACTACTTGTTAACCCGTGTATACTTGCATGAGTTAGAGTCCATTTTGTTAAACCAAAAAGGAGGCAACAAGTTTTTGGCGCCGTTGCCGGGGAAAGGCGTTAATTTTAATATTGTCGTCATCAACTAAAGCTATATTTGTGTGACTTAGACAATTCTATTCTTATCTTATTTCTATTTTATTTTTGTTTGAATTTCAGGTAGTTGTGTTCATTGCATGCACACATGATCGTCAAATTCCGAGTTGGTACCTGCACAAGATAATATCAACGGTAGGGCTTGGAAAGCGAGAACATAACAGAGCACACAAGTAGAATCTGAGACTTCATCATCTAACATGGCAGTAGAAGAGCGAAGAGAAGAGCATCGGGCCTTAAGAGATTATTCAATGCCAAAGATTAATGAGTTACAATCGAGCATCGTGAGGCCACCTATAGCAGCCAATACTGTCAGGAATAAACATGTGAATGATATTCCTATTTATATATGATTTGATTATGATATATATATGAATGAATATGAAAGTATGCTTGCATTAATAAAAGATGTAAAGTCCTTTGATAGATAATAGAAACATATGTACAAGGACTTAGAATGAATTGATCAAATGTGTTAGGTTGATCCTACATAAGCAAAACAACTTTGTAAAGTCCTTAAAAAGAAATGATGTACAAGGACTATAAATATAGAAAGATTAAGCATGTTAGGTTGATCTTATAATGTAATAGATAGGCTTGTCTGATCGTCGAGCACTGCACCAGAAATCGTAGTTTTCCAGGAGAGTCAAGGAAAACTCGAGAGATATCGAGGCAGAATCGTAGTCTACAAGATAGTAGATCTCGAAGTTCGTAGACTTCCAGGAGAGACGAGAAAGGATCGTAGTGTGTCGAGGAGAACTTCCTCAGGGTCGTAGTCTGCTGAGGAAGTCATGTTCAAAATCGTAGAGACTGACTGCGTCTGGTCGGTAGAGTATCTCCGCCAAAGCTAAGTCAAGAATCGTAGACTACACTCAGTCGTAGAGTCTACTAATCATACCGAGGCGAGAGATCGTGAGTCGAGCAAGATCAGTTGAAGACAACAAACACAACAATGTGAAATCATAAAGTATCAAGATCGATCTCTGAGTCGTGAAGTATACGCACGTACCAAAGTCAATCGTAGAGTGCGAACTAAGACCTCAACAGATGTGCTCACAATGCCAATGCGAATCGTAGAAAGCAAAATCGATTCTCAGCGAATGACCACTCCCAAAATATCCAAAGGATTGAAGCCTCTGGTTGTACTTTGCATAGATATCGCCCCACAGAAGGAAACCGAGAGAGCACTCAATGAATGGCATGCAAGCTAACAGAAGATCTAAGCACCAACCCAATCAAGATTAAGATTGAGTTGTGAAGCCATTCGAGATGAAGTCTTCCACAAGGAGATCGGAAGAAGATTTACATGAATCGACTAAGAAAAGTCGTGAAGTGCGATGCTGTCAAGCGAGAGCGAAGACAACGATCTTGGGAGTTACCAGGATCGTAGTGTTTTCCAAACAAAGAAGGAACTAATGGAGTGCATACAGAGATCTTTGGGCGACCGAATAACAAGGCTAAAGTGATTAAGCATTGGGTCAGTCCATTGATGATAAGTGAATGGGAGATCACAAGGAGAAAACGAGCTGGACACGCCACAAATATGAAGTGTCTTGTTATTCAGAAGGGGCCAGAGCAAGAAGTCAAGCCATCAGTAATTTGAAAATAGTCGAGGCGAACAGAAGTGATGAAGCACTGCACAAGAGAAAGAAGAGGTGCTTTACATTGAAGATCCTATCAACACTCTTCAAGATCGTAGTGTTGTCTCTACCAGTCAACAATATACTACGATCAAGTCCATGAAGACCTGCATCAGAATCGTAGAGTTCGAATAACTGAAGACTGAAGCATTGGCAACGGTTCAATCTGAAAGGTAATGTTCGGACAAGTGCTTATTGAGAGCATCGATACAAGGACAACCTCTGATCGAGAAATCAGAAGGGTGAAATAAAGTCGTCGACCTGCCCAAGATATCAAAGTGACATATCTGACAGGGTTGGTCACATCTGCAGTCTGCACCAAATAACTCGAGATCTGCTAAGAAATTTGAATAGCTTTCAACGGCTACTTTCCAACGGGAAGATTGGGAAGCAGTATAAATCAACAGAGCTTCAAAGATCAAGAGTTGCTGATGATTGTGTAGTTACAGAATTGTTGAGTTGGTGAATGCTATTTGTAGACACTCAAAATTTTCTGCACTCCTATTACTAACATTGCAAGAGAGTAGATTCGTCTTTTGGAGATAACCCTGAAAGACAACTTACATCCATCCTAGATACCACCAGAAGTTCAGTTCCAACCCGGAACACAAACCGGGAACATCATCTTAACCCGGAACACACACCGGGAGTGTCATTTCCAATCTCGGAGATAACCCCGAGATATGCAGATCAAAAGACCCAAGAACAACACGGAGAGACGAGTCTGTCTCGGCGATAACACCGCGACATTCGGTTCCGATCCAGAGAGAGACAACCTTTGAGTGAAGAACCCCATCCTTGGTGATAGCCCCAAGGATGCCATTGCGATTCATGATAACCCCAAAAATGTTTGTTTCAAATATATGCAATCGCCTTCAATCCGGATAGCGGTGAGGCATACAAACAAGCGATCCAATCTCGGATGTAACCACGAGCAACATCGCTTTCGCTTAACTGGCGATAACCCGGTGAGGAATCACTGGCGTCATACATCCACGTCAACAAGATGATATCGCAAGATACCAATAAGTAGTCCAATCTCAGCTGTAACCCTGAGCAACGTCTACTTTTAACTCAAACCGGCGATAACCCCGGCAAGGAGTCAAACGTCATCTTTTTCCTTCAAACAATGGCACGTCGTCTCAACGCTTCATACATACATACAACAATGTCCCACAAGAGCCGAGGATTGACAATCTCAAGTGACTATTACGTGTGGCAGTACTTTGGATAGAATTTGAAGCTTGAAGACCATGGGCATAGACCTCTCTTCCTGACTACGTACAACCTCTAATCCATGTCATTACGTAACTCTCGACACAAGCAATCCGAAGAAGTACAGATATACTTCATTTGGATGCTCGGATTGAAGTTCTGCAATTTCGAGCGGACATTATAGTGCACGACTGCACGTACTACGAGACAACGGGACCAGCGAGGCTCGGATCCACCACGACCGGTACTTGAGTACAACTACATTTGCCGCATGAAAGTGTACCATGGCCATCGATCTATAAATATAAGCCGAGGGGTGACCATTTGGAGGAGAGAGAGAGAAGGAAAAAGCGAGGAATACATCCATTTTACTCTACATACACATCTTTTGAGTGTTTCCTCTTTTTTAAACACTAGTTAGCTCACATATAGCTACTTTTTATCCGTGGGAGGGTGAGTGTTTATCCATTTAAAGTCTAAGAAGTCTACTTTGGCGGCCCCAATTGTAAGCCTTCTTATATTCTATAAAGCCTCTTTCTCATATATCACACCTTTGTTGTACACGTTGATAGTCGTGTGAGTGTGTTTGCAGGACTTTTAAAAGTGGTTTTCATTTCAATACGTATATATATATATATATATATTTATATATACTAATATATATATATATTTTGTATATATGGACTAACATTATCGAGTTATGCCTCGATTGAGCCTGAACTTTGGTCAGTAGCGTTTAGTGCTTTATATATATATATATATATATATATATATATATATATATACTTATATATATATAAGCGTAGTCGGACTACATCGATGAGCACAGATTTTACATCTGGGCGTTTAATTGCTTATATATATATATATATATATATATATATATTGTTGTCGGACATATTTGATGAGCACGGATTTTATATCCCCATATGCGTTTACTCGCTTATATATATACATATATATAATTCTTTGTCAAATATATCATGATGAGCGGATTTACATCCCGAATGCGTTCTTTATATATATATATATATATATATTTGTATATATATATATATTTACATTCCTGTCAGGCCTGGAGTTTCCTCCGTGGCTTTTTACAGTCTTTTTACATTTCGTCCTACTTGGAGTACACTTCGTGGCAGTTGATCGCTTTTTACAGCTTTATTTACATTTTTGTCCGGCCTGGAGTTTACTTTGTGGCAGTTGATAACATTTACTACTTTATTTACATTTCTGATCCCCCATGGAGTTGCTTTGTGGTGGTTGATCATGTACATATATATATATATTTATCGCTTATATATATATATATAACTACTTACTGCTTTCCATACAAATTGCAGTATCATGTGAGCCTAGGAATCATGTGATCACAGGTTCAGTCTATTGAACCTAGATTTGGTTCCCATGATGGACATTTTTTAGCTGTAAGCAGCTTGTACATTATTTTACAGTGTCTGAGTTTCCTTGGATGGTTGTCATGCCCATAAGGAGTTTGGCACTGCTGTATATTATTTTCTCGAGGATGCTTTGCATCTCAAAAATAAAAGCAAACAAGCTGAACATTTAATAATAAAATGGAAGTATGAAAAGGTCTCAATTCCTATTGAGCACAGGGTTTGAAAAACCTCTTTTTGGTTAAAACTGAATTTTCCTATAAAATTCAAACCTTGTGTATATAGGTGTGAACGAGGCCTTGCACTACTTTCAAATAATTACACATTGATCCACACACACACACACACAAACATCCATATAACAATTTATTTGAAAAGTGGTTGTCACCGTGGTAACACGGATGTCGGGGGGTGCCTAACACCTTCCCTTTGCATAATCAAGCCCCCGAACCCTTAATGAATCTCGGTTTCACAGACCCGTTTAGCAGTGTCAAATCACTAGGTCAATGTGCTAACCTTTTCGGTTGCATTGGTGCAACCAGTTAAATACACCAACTGGCGATTCTAAAAATCAATCGTCGACATTATACATGTCGGACCTTTTTCTCTTGTTTTTTCAAACAAATCTCACATTAACATGAGAACACCAAAGAATAAATAACGAAAAAGGACACTCAAAAATTCCGACGTCGACAGGTGGCGACTCTGCTGGGGACTCCAGTAAGAGGGCTTAAGCCGCTATTACAAGCTTTTCAAAATTGTTATATGCTTCTGTGTGAATGTTGCATTTACATTTCTGATGAATGTGTACGAATGTATCTTAATTCGCATGACCGCTAAATATCTATCTCTGTGATATTAGTGCTTCGCGCGTCATCATCATTTTGCATAAAGCGGTGAGACACGCGTTGTATGTGAATGTATGTTGTGTGGTCCCTCCACGGGAGGCTATCTGTCGGTGTTTGATTCTTTGGACCGTGGGAAGAATAATTCCCGGGGCTCGTGAAAGGCACCACTGATTCGCTCCGGTTGAAAAGACCGGATTAACTTCCCATCGAGTAGATTGCGATGATCTGGGAATATTTATGCCGAAAAGCCGCGAGAGTAACCCTAAGATAGGTCAACCTCTGATAAACCAAACGCGGAGGAAAGTCTCTTCATGCTTTCCATTTTCAATTACTTGTAAAAGCATTTACTTGTAATTTTATTCCATGTTCATCCATATGTAATGAAAAATATGAAGAAGATCTGTGCATGACATGTTATCAATTAACAAACCGATTTTGCAGGACAAATTCCTAAAATGGACATGTTATGATAACATTTACATTACCCTAAGACTAAACTACGTAAGTCTTTTATAGGGAAGCAATTGGGCCTGTTACCCGCTCAAAATCCAAAAAGGCCACAATCCTACAACCAATCATGTCTTCTTCCCAACGAGCCAATCGCATTTCCCGAGAAGAATTTGACGGATTGAGTAAACAAATCACAGACTTGGCTGTTCTACTGAAAGAATTACACCAGTCTACTCAGGGTACGAAGATACCTACACATACAGAGCCCTTTACACAAGGAGTTCAAGGTCTGGAAAAAACAATTCCAGAACATCAGTTGGATACAACCAACAAAGACCCTGAAGGCACCCATCTCCAAAGAGATCCATACAACGGTGACATCAGGAAGAAAGTCCTTCAAATGGAGGAAACCATTCGTGTTCTTAAAGGGATTGGAACTCATGGAAGTGTTTGATATACAGACCTTTGCATATTCCCTGGTGTTCATTATCCGGAGAAATTTAAAGCCCCTGATTTTGAGAAATATGACGGATTAGGGGATCCTTATACACATTTAAAAGTGTTCATATACTGAGAATGAAAAGCTCCGAATGCAGCTGTTTCAGAAAAGTCTGACTAGAGAAGCCCGTTCATGGTATACCAGATTAGACAACTCTAAGATCCATAGTTGGGAAGAGCTGGCCCACGCCTTCCTCACTCAATAAAGTTTTCAATCTCAGATGGCTCCTGACCGGTACCAAATTACCAAGGTCAAGAAATAGTCTAATGAGTCATTCAGAGAGTATGCTCAAAGGTGGAGGCGCCTTGCTGCTCAAGTTATTCCTTCCATGACAGAATCAGAAATGGTCATGACTTTCATAGATATACAGGAAGCTCCTTTCTATGAAAGAGTTCTAGCTGGTATTGGCAAACCATTTTCTGAAATGATCAAACATGGCGAGATGGCTGAAATGGGATTGAAGTCCGGTAAAATTCAAGACCTAGCCGCTCTTAAAGCTGTTGTTGAGCACATCCAGTCCGGATCTTATGGAAACAACCCCCAGAGGGTCCATAAAAAGAAAAAGGAGGATGTTTCCTTGATACTACAAGGACAAAAAGGAAATCCAAGAATGCCTATGCAGAGGAGAAACTACTCCCCTTTTCTATCACAATCTTCAAACCCTCCATTACCTAAAAGTGGAGAAGTAAAGCGGCCTCGAACGTTCACACCCTTAGGGGACTCGCTCGAGAATATTCTTGCCCTTCCGATCGCTTTCGAAGAAGAAATTATTACAACTTCTTCCACCAGCAAACCCTAATGGGAGGGGTTTTAATGCTACTCGGAAGTGTGCTTACCATGCCGGGGCACTCATTCATGATACTCAGGATTGTTGGGCCTTGAAGCATAAGATTCAAGATCTAATAGAAAATGGTGAGATCATGGTCACTAAACCCGATCAACCTCACGTGCAAGACAACCCTCTTCCTCAACACAAAGAAGAAGAGGTCAACATGATCAGTTGGAGCATTGGACATGGTTCCAATTCTACTAATGAATCATCCCAACCCATCAAAGACGGTGTTTACAAATGGGATTATGCAAAGTTCCAGTTTACCATGGAACGAAAGATGAAAGCTCTTTGCAAATAAAATGAGCAATTGGCAGAACTGGTGACCCACCATCATCAAGTCACATGCCAATTAATCAGGCAGGAGCATGCCTATCTCCTTCCATTTGTTATGAATGCTTCATCAACACCTTAAGAAAGCGAAGCTATGGAGGATAAGGTTGCAAAGCGAGCAAGTGCTAAAGCCCGTCGGGATTTCTCCAATAAAAGGGAATTCACCTATTTGGGCCAATCTATGGAGGAGATACTTCAAATGTTGATCAACGAAGGAAGAATCACATTCCTTCTACTTCCAATAAATCCCCGCTCAGGGCGGTTCAATCCAGATGAAATGTGTCAATATCATTCACATTCTCGCGGTCACGCGCAAGACGAGAAGAATCTTTGGGCACTCGCCATCTCATTCGTAATCTTATTGATAGCGGTGTCCGCAAATAGCGGATTATTACCTTTATTCAACTCAAGGATGGGGATACATGCCCTACTCGATGGAAGGATCGATGAGCGATTATATCAAAGTGGATGATGAGGCTGTCAAAGTATTTCCCCCATACAACCAATTCATCTCAAAGGAGCCGACAATCCTTTGAAAGTGGTGGCGCACTGCAGAGCAATTCCTTTACCTTGCAGATCACAACATCTCGTTGTCGAAACACACAAAGTTCCATGGAATTATGGAGAAGCTGAAGGATCCACGTCTCATACTACTGCTACAGTGTCGAAGGAAAATCCACTGTACCTTCCTCAATGGGTTATCATGCCTACTTGCGAAGCAAAGAGGAAGTTGCCCATGGAGAATATTAATAAATTCCTCCGTACTATGGGCCACAATGAAGCCAAAGTGGTTTTAAGCTTACGAGAAGCTCCACACCAGATTTCAATTCTTGACCTGGTTTTCTCTTCCGAGGAGCATCGGAAGGTCTTGCTAAAGGTTTTGGAAGAAGCCTACCTGCTAAAATCAGTGGACGTGGAAAAATTTCAACATTTGGTTGATCACATTTTTAACAACAATGTGATATCCTTCACTGATGACGACATACCTCCCGAAGGGACCGGTCATTGCAAACCACTGCACATCGCAGTGTTGTCTTTCGGGTACATGCTAGCTGGAGTATTGATAGATGGAGGTTCATCTCTAAATATCTGTCCTTATGCCACCTTGGTGATGATGAATATCAATCTCAAGCGAATCCAAAGTAGCCATACGATTATCAAAGCTTTTGATGGATCCCGACGAAATTCAGTTGGAAAGATTGAATTGCCAATTGAGATTGGTCCTAATACATTCAATGTATCCTTCCACGTCCTCAAGATCGACTCAGGATACAACCTGCTATTGGGGAGACCATGGATACACATGGCTGGAGCTGTTCCCTCCACCTTATATCAACAACTCAAATACATCATCAACAATAGTTTAGTCACTATCAATGCTGAGCCGGAATGTCCTAGACCAGGAACTCTATCAATTATCAGCTTCAATTCAGAAGTTGAGCCGGCCAGTTTTCATACTCTGGAAGTGAGTAACACGCAATACCATTCTATTGGAGCACCACTTCCCGTACCTAAGATTTCTGACGAGGTTATGTTAGCCACTCAAGAAATGATGTTATTGGGTTATCAACCTGGACAAGGGCTTGGTAAGGATCAACAGGGGATTAAGCACCCTATCCAAATGTCCAGTCAGATTGGGACAGCCGAACTAGGCTATTCTACTAATTCCACTCACAGTAATCCTCATAAGCACAAGCAGGTTCTTCAAGCTTCTGCCGCACGGCGATTTTCTATGCCTTTACCTCATGAGTTAATGCAATCTCCAGTAAAGGTTCCAGCCCATGTTGTGGCTATGCTGTTTCCAAAACCAGTGCCAATCAAAGCAAAAGAGGTGTTGATTCCTGATCCCGAGGCGGAAGAAAAGGAACTAAAACGTAAACATGACATTGCCTTGATGATGGTAGGCATTCGCGTCATTGTTCATGATAAACATACAAACAGATACACCCCAGACGCTGATTGCCCAGATGTCATGGTTATCATTCGGGAAAAGGAGGACACTGACGATCCTTCCATCACTGCAGTCCATCGGGACTTTTCCTCGACAATTGAGCAAAGACTCCATGCATTGGTCGACGAGGGTAAAATGGGTAGAAAATCCCTCTGCCCTGTAGATAACTTTAATTGCTTGCTTTCCTTTACAGCACTAGCAGTTATTTTATCACGTACATGCTAACACTTTTGTATGATCGAACAGTTGCATATATTAAGTGAAAGCATCTTTTATTTCAGGATTCTGAATTTAGATGTGCCTGTACTTGTTGATGAGGTGCTTTCTCTCCACAAGGGCTGTAACTTTGATGCAAAGTTGGACTCAGACTTGATGGACATCCAAGAGGACATTGAGACACCTCAAGAGATTAAGGAATGGGTCGCAGACAAACCCAAACCCAATCTTGATTAAACCACTCCTTTCAATCTTGGAACCTTGGACAACCCTAAGCTAATCCAGATTGGTTTTGACCTTACCACAAATCAATGAAATGACATGGTTGCACTGTTAACCCAATTCTAGGATGTGTTTGCATGGTCTCATGAAGATATGGTGCGATTGTCCACTGACATTGTTCTTCATCGCTTTCCCATTAAAGAAGGATTCAAGCCAGTTAGGCAAAAGCTCAGGCTATTGAAACCTGAGTGGAGTTTAAAAGTCAAAGAAGAAATTATGAAACAATTTCAAGCTGGCATCATCATGGTGTCTACATATCCAGAGTGGATATCCAACATTGTTCCCGTGCCTAAACCAGGAGGAAAGGTGTGAGTTTGCATGGATTATCGGGATTTGAACAAAGCTTGCCTTAAAGATAGCTTTCCCGTACCATTTATCCACATTCTCATTGACAATACTGCTCAATACGGCATGTACTCCTTTGCTGATGGCTTTGCGGGGTACCATCAAATTATGCTTGCTGAGGAAGATCGTGAGAAAACTGCTTTCATCATGCCTTGGGGAACCTTTTGCTACAGATGGTTGTCATTTGGCCTCATCAACGTCGGGGCAACCTACCAGCGAGATATGATGGCTCTTTTCCTCGATTTAATACACAAGGAGATAGAGATCTATATGGATGACATCATTGTCAAATCCTAGAAGAAGGATGACCATTTAGACCATTTCAAAAAGCTGTTCAACAGGTTGCGTAAGTACAACTTAAAGTTGAATCCCGCCAAGTGCGCCTTTGGTGTTAAGTCAGGCAAATTGCTAGGCTTCCTAGTCAGCCATAAAGGGATTGAACTAGATCCTACCAAAATCCAGGCCATCAAGGAAATGCCCATTCCTCAGACAGAGAAGGAAATACGGGGATTTTTGGGAAGGATCAACTTCATTAGCAGATTCATTTCTCAACTCACAGCAACCTGTGAGCCTATCTTCAAATTGTTAAGGAAGAATTCCTCCATTAAATGGAACGATGAGTGTCAAAAAGCCTTCCTCACAATCAAGGATCAACTAATCAACGCTCCTGTTTTGGTACCTCCCAGGGATGATGTTCCCCTGTTCATGTACCTGTCCATAAATGACAATGTCATGGTAGAGATGCGCATCTTTGAGGAAAAAAAAGATAATAGAGGCCAAGAACGAGCTATCTATTACCTCAGCAAAAGATTCAGCATCAGTGAACACAAGTACACTCTGATCGAGAAGACTTGTTGTGCTTTAGCATGGGATTCCATGAGATTACAGCATTATCTCCATGGATCCTCTTAAGTATGTGTTCAGCAAACCCATACTGAATTGTCAACTGTCCAGATGACAGTTGATCCTACAGTAATTTGACATCGTCTATGTGACACAAAAGTCTGTCAAAGGTCAAGGAATTGCGGATCAACTTGTCGCCGCACCTGTAGGGGATTACAAAACCTTAGAAACGCACTTTCCCGATGAAGGGGTAATGACAGTTCAGTTATAACTTCAGTACAATACATGCCGTGAGTGGAAAATGTATTTTGATGGGGCTGTTAACACAAAAGGCTCTGGATCCGGAGCAGTTTTAATATCTGGTACGGGGGAGCAGTATCCCGTCGTCGTCAAATTGCAGTTTGTTAATACCAACAACACAGTTGAGTATGAAAGCTGTATCATGGGACTCAAACTTGCCCGTTCAATGGGTATCAGGCGGTTAACTGTCTTTGGAGATTCCGAATTGGTAATCAAGCAATCCACATGAATCTATCAAACAAAAGAATTACATTTACTGCCTTACCATCGGCAAGTTCTACAGATGGCTTTGGAGTTCAAAGAAATCTCCTTTCTGCACATTCCTCGTAATAGGAATGACTTTGCAGATGCATTAGCAATGTTGGCCTCCTTGGTTTTTATACCTGATAAGGAAAACATGCCAAGCATCACGATTGCTATGCAGAAAGCTCAGTCTATGGGAATTACATTGGAGAAGTATCGGATGAGTTGCCTCCCATCCACAATCCTTGGTATCAGCACATCAAGGAATATCTACGAGATGGATCTACACCCGCTGAGGCGAGCCTAACTGAGAAGAGGCGGATTCATCGACTTACTATGAAATTCTACCCGAGCGGAGATGCACTCTACAAAAGAGATGCAGGATTAGGTCTCCTCAGATGTCTGGACAAAGGCCAAGCTCAGTGGCTCATGGATGAGATCCATGGTGGAGTATGCGGCCCTCACATGAGCGGACCCCTACTTGTCAAGAAAATTCTCAGAACAGGACATTATTGGCTTACACTCAAAGCTGACTGTGATGATCACGTCAAGAGGTGCTATCAATGTCAGATCCATGGGAATGCTATCCACGCCCCTCCAAGGAAACTCCACAATATGAGTTCGCCATGGCCCTTTTCAATGTGGGGAATGGATGTGATCGGGCCCATTGAGCCCAAAGCTAGTAATGGACATCGATTCATATTCACCATGATCGACTACTTCACCAAATGGGTTGAAGTAGCTTCCTTCCCCGGGGTTACTAAAGAAGTCATCATTGCTTTCATCAGAAACAATGTTGTTTGTCGATATGGACAACCAGAGGTCATTGTGTCAGACAATGCTAAAAACCTCAACAGCAACATGATGGAGGATTTATGCAGAAAATTCCATATCAAACATCTCAACTCTATCATCTACCGACCAAAGATGAATGGTGCTGTTGAAGTGGCTAATAAAAACATCAAGAAGATCATGCAGAAAATGTCCGCCAATCACAAAGGATGGCCTGACTTCTTGCCCCTAACTTTATTAGCCTACAGAACTTCAATGCGTGCTTCCACAGGGGCAACCCCCTACTCGTTAGTCTATGGAATGGAAGCAGTGCTCCCCATAGAAGTGGAAATGGAATCCCTCAGAGTATTGATGGATGCTCAGTTGGATGAAGACCAATAGGTACAAGACAGGTATCACTAATTGTCTCTGATAGATGAAAGGCGAACCGCGGCTATCTTCCATTGTTAGTTATGTCAGCAAAGGATCGCACGATCCTACAACAGAAAAGTCCGACTATGGCAATTCAAACAACATGACTTGGTTTTGAAGAAGATCATTGACAACCAAGATCAATTAAAGGGAAAATTCGCTCCTAACTGGGAAGGTCGTTTATTATCAAAGAAGTATTGACAAGAGGTGCTCTCAGATTGCAGGAAATGGATGGCGATGAATTTCCACAGCTTATCAACTCGGACACCGTGAAATGGTACTATATCTGAAGTTACCATCAAACAAACATCCTGGCTTTGATCATCCAATCACCATTCATTCCGGTTTTGAACCCACTCTCCTTTTTACAAACTCTTCTGCCCCTCAGAGTAACATACACTTCAAACCAGCAGCCTGGTTTCACTTCATTTCAAACTTTTCACCCCTGCTTCTCCTGAAGACGAGATTAAACTTTTCACACCTACTTCTCCTGAAGACGAGATTAAACTTTTCACACCTACTTCTCCTAAAGACGAGATTAAACTTTTCACACCTACTTTCCTGAAGACGAGATTAAACTTTTCACCCCTGCAGTTTATCCTCAAGATGGGATTAAACTTTTTCCACATTGGCAGTTTATCCCCTCTATGGGATTAAACTTTCTTCTCCCGCAGATATAGCCTCGTGATATGGGATTTACTTCTCTTCACCGCGATTCGTCTCCGAGGGCGTAACTACGTCGACCTAATCTCCACGATACGAGAAGTACGTAGGAAACCATATTCTATATGGCCGGGCCGCAATAAAGAAAAACAACAAAACATTTCGCCCTTTTCTCACAAAAACAACAAAAACAACAAAAATACTTCTACACCCATCTGCCTTTCACATTCAGCGTTGAACCTCCTACACTAGGTTCGAACTACGCAGACTTGATCTCCTCTTCAATAGGAGTACGTAGGCAGCCATTCATGGTGTAGTCTAACCCCTACCAGAACAAACATACTTGTCTCACGGTACTGGGATCAACCTTCAAATTGCCCCACTTCATCGGTTTCAGATCAAAGGGATGGAATTATCCAACCTCTTCTCACAAATAGAAGATTCGGTGACCATCTAAGCTGCGATCGTGCCTCAAAGAGCAATACCAACCCATAAGAGATGGAATTAACTTGGCTTCTCACAAATAGAAGTACTGGTGACCATCTGTAGTGTGGTCAATCTCATAGAGGAAGAAACCACCATCCTCTTCACTTTTCCATACGGATACTAGTCCCAAGACACCAAAGATGGTAGGGATTTTCAGAAATCATTGATTCGTTCTGAGAGACCTTACGAGGTCTCAATGTCCATCTATCAAGGATAAGTTTAGAATGCATCAAGATCAAAGGCCTTGGAGAAACAGGCAAATATCAAGCAAGTATCAAGGCATAACTAAAAGGGAAGTGAATCAAAATATATTTTCCTGCCAAACATAATACTGTTTGATATATACATCTGTGCTGTACATGACAAAATGGCTAAGCTAGTCTGTGCAGGAAAATACAAAGCTATCTACAGCTCTGTATGTATGCGGACTATCAGATCTAACATAGCATCCCTTTCTGAAGACGGAGGTAACGCTGCAAGCTCCTGCCCAAGGGTATCTACACGAGCTAGCAGATCAGGGGCTAACTGCATGGTGACATGATGCTCATCAATGTAAGCACTCATGTCGGCCAGACTGACCGTCATCTGGGATCTCACTGAAGTGCTGTCTGCAATGGCCACATCCCTAGCAGATAAGGCGGCATCCCGCTCAACTATCAATGCATCCCTGGATGATCTAGCCTCATCCATCTCTAACAGAGCGGTATGTCTCTCATCAAGAGCTGTCAACATCGTGGCCCTAGCCTGATCTCTGTCATAGGTTATCAGATGTAAGCTCTGCTCCAAATCTTGTCTTAGAATATTTGAGTAATGATGGCACTTGGGGTGGGAGAATCTATCATAAATGCTGGTAGCCCAGCAGTCAAATCATCGGTAGGAATGACAGCCTCCTCTATAGGCTCCTCATCATCGTAATCGATCTCTGCCGACTGTGGATACCGGCCATAAACCAATGCGATCTCGTCTCCATCCATGCGGAATACTCTGAGAACAACTGGATGATCGATGAAAACTTCGGTGACTCTCGCTGATCCCAACAGGCATACAACCTGGAGCTTTCCTCCGCTGACAAACAGTGTGATGCGAAGCGTTGACTCACTGCCACCTCATACGGATAAAAATCCTGGAACTGGTCAAACTGACATATCATGGCCAGTGGGTGGTAAGTAATCATGCCTCTCAAACCAGCCAGAGGGAGATAATCCATGCCCGGAGCATGAGTAATGAAGCTGTAGGGTGAGCTAAGCCCTGAACACGGCAATATATCAAACGGATCTCCAATCTCTGCCAAGAAAGCGGACTCAAGATCAAGATCTGACACCCCGTGAAATTTGAAAGGAGTATGACATGGCTATCTCATGGGTGAAACAAAATCCATGATGTCTAAATGTGCAATCGGTGTCAAGTGTGACATGAACCACACATACAAAGACGACCGAAGCTACTCGTGAATACTCCCTGCCACGGATAAGTGCGGAAGTATGTAGCCGACCTCAAGGTCTCTGCGATGATCATCGTACAATGGTATGACCCTCCACGAGAGCTCTCACCGCCATAATAACGCCGATATCTAGCTCATCCATGTATCATGGCATGTATCGTATGACAATCACGCATAGAAAATACATCTACTTTCATTTGAACGCCATGATGATCCTCCAGTGTGGTGAAATCCCCGGAATGTTGTGCATAGATGTCCTCAGAGCCAAACCTGTCAAACAGGAAGCGCTGGGATATAACATGGCTGGATGTGATCTCATCCTGCACCACTCTGCTCCTCAAGCATGTGAGAGTCATGAACTGTCTACTCATGTCTCCCGTCACCATGTGCATGCAAGGTCTGTCTAGCGGCAGCATCGTCAATCGTGCATACTCCTCCAAAGTAGGAGTCAACTCATGGGTCCCATAATGGAATACTGTCATCCGGGGTACCAAAGGTTTCAAAGCATGCCCTCTACAAATCTCGGAGGAACTTGAAACATCAAGTAAGGTCATAGTATCTTTGCAAGAATCATCTACGATCACCCGTATGCGATGGTGATATACTATCATACCATGATCGATACCGATTACCACCGCAAATGGTGGGGGTATGATCAATACTGGCTAATCGTCAAGAAGACATCTGTATGGGTCGTGTCATAAGACCATCCAGGTCAATCTTGAATATCTCCGGACATACATACATATGCATAACAATAATATGCATGATATAATAGATGGCAATATGATATAGGGAATGGAAAACTGTGCATACATTCCTAAGTATATCATCATCTATTATATCTCTGTACAACTAAAATATAAGGAAATGGGGCGAAGCTACCCAACATCTAACAGAGGCCTATCAAAAGATATAGCGAGAATGGGGCGAAGCTACCCAGCAGCTAACAGAGGCCTATAAAAAGAAATACATCAGAAAAAGTCAATGGTGTCGATGTCCACATCATCGATGTTGTCCACCTGATGTAACTCCTCCCGAGTCATTTGGATCTCTATCTACTGTGGATGTCGGGGCCTATACAAAGGAGGATCTACTGCCAAGCAAAACCATATGGGTCATCTGAGGGACCAGCGCCAGAGCTGGAAGGATCAAAAGTATCTACCTCTGCAGGATCTCTGCCCAAATGCCGAATGAAAAGATGTGACAGGTCCAACTGCCGTGTTAATCTGTCAATGTGTGCCACATGAGTCGGATCTCTAACATAGGCTAGCCAATCCGTCATCATCACGGATCTTGGAACCATATCCCCTATAAAGCGTGTGTGGCGTGGTCCGAGTGCGAGCTCGACGCGAAGGATCCACCAATCTTTGGAACATCTCCCGAGAGCAGGGGGCCCTCGACAATGTAAAGCCGTCAATCCCATTAATGGGATGTCAATGACGGTGATGGCTATGAAAACAGCCAATAACGCCTGACAGGAGGCTAGATCGGCATACGAATCTCTCCTGTGGTGCTCCTGATAGCAAGCTCTCCTAAATAGAGCTCCTATCCTCCATCTGTGAAGAGAGGAATCCTGTGGGTGGAAATGACATACTCTACTCCAGTAGGGTACCCATCCTCAAATCCAACTCCCAAATGCTCTCCAGAGTAGGGAATCTATGTGATGACATCAGCTGTCAATAGCTCCAGCTGTAGGCGACGATGAGTGAAACCCTCAGCAACAGGGACCTCCGCCAGTGTGGAATGATGCCATCTCCGTCCTCGTGGATAGGTGTCTAAACCTAACACGCTCACAGGAAGCAAACAAGGAAGCCTCTCATAGGCCCAAAACTGCCAACACAAAGGCAAACATCTGCTATTAGTCAACACTCTTAACCCATACATGGGAAAAGACAAGAAAAACACTCACCAGCAGAAATGGGTAGAATCCTAACCATGCCTCGGTCAAGCCCTGCGATCGCATGCGCATTCCCCTGAGGAAATAGGAAAAGGTATAGGAACCCCAGTCATACTCTCCTATACAGTCCACGTGTTGAGTGGCGCTGATCAAAGCAAAGGACACCGTAGAGGAATTATCTGCTATTAAGCATCCCCTAATGATCATCAGGAACAATCGCCGAAGAATGAGATCCCTGACTCTCACATCATCGGGTATAGGCTCACTCAATAGCCCTCTCATAACATCTACGCTCAAAGGACCTGTACGAACGGTTCTGCCCTTGAGCGCCTCCGCCGGAACTCCCAACAAGGATCTGACGGCAGTAGGGGTGATATCCGCCATGCAAGGCACCGGCTCCCCTCCAAACTCCATACCTGTGATAAACCGCCAATCTATCGGCATCATCATCACCTCGTAATCCAACAAATGGAGTGGCGAGTGCGGTGGAACCATCGCCGCATAATGCCCGAGGTAACCCGAGGACAAATGACGGGGTATAATAGAAAAGAACCTTCCGAATCCCCAGCCATGGACGATAGCTCTATAGTCATCATGCAAGGCCTGATACATAGAGTGGATGATAAACCAGTTCCCTCGAGGCTGTGTAAAGCCGGGAACCTACATCAAATGCAGATCAACATCAGACTCCTTGACTCCTCATCAATAGGAAATAAGGAAGATTAAAGATCTAACTTCATACCTCGTTTGCGTGAGGTATCTTTGAAGGATGCCTACTCAAGTCACCCGGAAGATCCGGGTTCACCACTTGAATACACGCAATTCCCTACAGGGAACACGTCAAGATGTAGTAGGAACCTCGAGGCGGTACATCCTCCTCCTCGTCCTCGGCATTGGCACCTCAACCCGAATAGGGACGTCTACTACCGCCTCCATAAACGATGAAATTGTCTCACGTAAGCAGCTCTGAGGCTCTTCAAAAGTCCTCCTCTGTACACCAGAAGTGGTCCTGCGGGAACTGCTCGGCTGATCTGGATCCATAATATCTGGACAACAAGTCTCCAAATCACCTCAAAAAGGGTGTGGTAATTTCGTACCTGAAGTCTTTTTCAAAATGCATTCTATGATTACATGCATGCATGCATTGTTTTAACATACATCTACAGTAGAGTTAAAAATGCATGACTATCCAATGTCTACATTTTGGGAAAATTTTGCCATAGCCCCTTTGTAAATGGGACTATCCACATTACACGTAGGCATGACTAGGTGGCCATTCAAGTAGAACAATTGTACACGATCATATACATCCCTGTATGCATTTATCACATCACGGTAAAAATCCATAAGTGTAGTCTAATTACGGGATTATTTTACTATTCTACCTTTACTCATTTGTCCTCGAGATAGGATAAGAAATGGCGATAAAAGGTGCCAATTTGACCGCTGCCTAAAAGTCAAATTTTTCACATCATTATGTTCAAGCATGGTTTAATACTAACATTTACTATGTTGAATATTTTTATCAAGTCATATCGGCATGCATATTCATTACTATGTGTCTAAATGCATTTCATGCGATAAGTCATTTTTCAACAGATGTAAATTGGAAAAAATACATGCATGTGTTACTGTGATGTTGAAAAACACTTGTACGGTGATAGAATATGCGAAAGTTTCCGAACTCAATGCAGATCTAAAGAAGAGCTCTCGGATTTCCTTCGCTGCGCAACTTGAAAATGACTTATGAAAGCGACCAGCCACCTATACATAGGCACGGCTGGCCGTAGGTCAACCTGTGGCTCCTGCAGGTACACCTGCGGCCCCCCTACATGGGTCCCACACCTCCGGCTTGCTCCAGTTAGAGTTGAAAAGGAGGTCTCATAAGCTGAAAAGGCCAAATCAGGAATAAAAATGCTATGCGATTGAGCGGAATAGCCTGAAATCCTGGTTTCTTGTCGGTCAGAGTTAAACTCCCGCCGTCTCAATGGTATTCGCCTAAATGAAGGGTATACTATACCAAAGAGCTCAGCTTTCATAAACCATGCTCGACAATACCCCACAAAGGTCCGATGCTGTCATTTGCAGGGTTACAACCCTAAACAATCCCCGACCGGGGTTACAACGTGAAACCACGAAATATCAAACCTCCCCGGCGGGGGTTAAAATGCCGAAGTTATCAAACATCTATGTATCCCCGACGGGGGTCACAACGCGCATCCTTCAAACATCTACGTATCCCTGGTGGGGGTCACAACGCACATCTTTCAAGCATCCACGTATCCCCGGTGGGGGTTACAACGCAATGCAACCATTGATACACACATCAATGAAGGTGAAGCAGCCTTGACATCATGTCAGCTGATGGAAAGTAAACCTATCGAAGCAACCTTCTCCAGCAAGGGCTAAAACGTAATGTTACCATTGACACATACATCAATGAAGGTCAAGTAGCCTTGACAATGCATCCAGTATGGATTTATCCGGTGATACACACATCAGGGAAGATCAGGCAACCCTGATAACAACAAATTGTTGGCAGTAACTCCAACAGTATGAGGGAACATGTTATACACATCCTCAAAATAGACAAAGCCTTATCCCCACAGATCTCTTCCACACAAGAGGTACCTCTATGGAGTATAAGCTAGTGTCTAGGATTCGAGACTTTGGTGGTAGTCCCAACGTCCACATCCTTGGAGACTTGGATCGCATGTCCAAGCCATCACTGATTGTCATCCCAGTAGGATTACATGACAATCATTCATGCATCATACATTTGCATCATGTTGTTGCATTTAGCATCATGTTTATCTTACTTGTTTTTCAAGTGTCTAGGATTCTTTATCCTATCCATGCCTTGTATTGCATGAATATGATAAAGAGGGGCATCTGTAGACACTCGAAATTTTCTACACTCCTATTACTAACATTGCAGGAGGGTAGATTCGTCTTTTGGAGATAACCCTGAAAGACAGCTTACATCCATCCCGGATACCACCGGAAGTTCAGTTCCAACCCGGAACACAAACCAGAACATCATCTCACCCGGACACACACCAGAGTGTCATTTCCAATCTTGGAGATAACCGAGATATGCGCGATCAAAAGGCCCAGTAACAACAAAGGAGAGGGCGATCTGTTTGGCGATAACACCGCGACATTCGGCTCCAGATCCCGAGAGACAACTTTGGAGTAGCAACCCCATCCTTGGTCATAGCCCCGAGGATGCCATTCTGATTCTGGTGATAACCCCGGAAATGCTTGTTTCAAACATGTGCGATCAAGCAATCCGAAGAAGAAATCTGAGATAGTGCATTTTTCGCACGTCTTTACTTTAAGACAACGGGACCCGGTGAGGCTCGGATCCACCACGACCACCAAGCAGTACATAATCTGCGGGCCGGCAGTGTACTGACCATCGATTTATAAATATAGGCTGAGGGTCAGCCATTTGGAGGGAGAGAAAGAAGGAAAAAGGCGAGGAAGCCCTGTTCATTTTACTCTGCAAACACATCTTTTGAGTGTTTCCTCTTCTTTAAACACTAGTTAGCTCACATATAGCTACTTTTTATCCGGCGGGAGCTGAGTGTTTATCCACTTAAAGTCTAAGAAGTCTACTTTGATAGCCCAGTGTAAGCCTTCTTATATTCTATAAAGCCTCTTTCTCATATATCACACACTGTTGTACATGTTGATAGTCGTGTGAGTGTGTTTGCCCGAATTTCGGTCCGTGGTTTTTATTTATGTCTGTATATATATACTAATATATGTATATATTTCGTATATATGGACTAACATTATCGAAGTTATGCCTCGATTGAGCCTGAACTTGATGCAGGCGTTTATTTGCTTATATATATATATATATATATATATATATATATATATATATATAAGCGTGTGGTAGGACTACATCCCGATGAGCACAATTTTACATCGGGGCGTTTAATTGCTTTTTTATATATATATATATATATATATATATATATATATATATATATATATATATATATAGCTGTTATCGACATATCTCGATGAGCTGGATTTTATATCCAAGTGCGTTTACTCGCTTTTATATATATATATATATACATATATATAATTCTTTGTTGACATATCCGATAAGTTCCGGATTCACATCCAGCAATGCGTTCTTTTATATATATTGTAAGACCGAAATTTTTTTAAATAAAAAAGGAATTTCCTTTATTTATTATTTTGAAATAGTAAGGGTTGATTTGATTAATGTGGATAGTTAAGGGTTAAATACGCAAATATTTCAAAATAAACAAGTGGTTATAAAATATTCATTTTGTCGGGGAATATTCGTTTGGTCGGGAATATTCGTGATCGTTTGGGAATATTCAAATGACAGCAAGTAAGCAAATGTGGGCCCCATAATGTAAAAAGCGATTGGATGAAGAAAACGACAAATATAAGTTGGTTAAAAATAACGGCAGAAGTTGTTACAATTAAGAATCTTGTTGGAATACCCATTGGTTAAAATACAAGAATCTGGCGTGGTTGCACAAAGAAGCATACCGGTATTGCACAAAGATTGTTGAATTATTGATCCTTACGTAAGAAGGCACTACTCAATAATTTTCACAAGAATTATCGCTCAATATTTTATTTTATTGATTCAATAATTAACTTTGCGTTGATATTTTATATTATCTTTGCTCAATAATTGTCATCGCGACATTATCTCCATTATCGGATCAATAATTCATATTATTTGAATAATATTATTAGATAGCATTATTGGCAATGTCTAGAAAGTTACATCAAGGAGAGGTTTGGTCACCTAATTGCGGCGCAAGATGAGAAATCCTTATCGGAAAGCCCCTCTTTCTGAGAACTACTGGTCATGTCATAATTGTGATTACGTAATATTATTTGTGAATAATTAATTATTGATTCATATGATAAAGAAATATTTATTTTATGTGGATATAAATGATGGATTTATTTATGTGGTTATAAATGAAGAAATTATTGTTGAGGTGTTTTATCAAGATTTTACCAGATTGGAGGTATTAAAATTAAATCGGGGTTTTGAGATATATCATGGGATTATAATTTTTAATCCGACCGATTTGGATTGTGGTAATTTTTGGATATGTTATACATATATAAGTTGAGTATATGTCTACAAATTTTGAACCGTTAAAAATGTACTGAATGATTTGTTATGAATTTTAAGAGGTGTCCGATTAGGAAATTAGGGTTATAATTGATTTTGGTGGAAAATTCTAGAATTGAGTGGGCCCCACTTGTGGTTGGTGAAGAAATGTGCTGAATTTTATTTCAAATGTGGTGGGTGGCAATAGTAGTAGAGGTAAAGCCATCGGTAAAGGTGTCAAGTCTCGCTTGGTACGGCTAACATTTTCCTATAAATAGAGGGCTAAGTTAGAATTGAAAATCACACCGTAAACAAAGTTTTCTCTTTCTCTCTATATTATTGAGCGTATTTTGTGAGTATTTAGATACTTTGAGAGTTCTTTGTTCAAGACAAGTTTCATTCAAAGATCACTTCCGACCTTTCCTTCCAAGAAATCTTGATTCTTTGAGGTAAGGGATATTATTTGTTTCAGAATGATATTATTTCTTCAATATCATTATCTTTGAAATGTTGATCTGAAGTTTTTATCAAATTTGGAACTTTTTTTCATGCTCTGGGTTACTATTCATGAGTTCTTATTCACGAAGTTCTTATTCACGAGTTACTATTCACGAGTCTTATTCATTAAGCGTGAAAATGTTTTTTTGTGGAATTTCTATCTTTTTGGTGTCGATTTACTATTCATTGTATACTCAGATTATTCACGATATCTAAGACTTATTCACGATACTGAAGACTATTCACGATATCAAGACTATTCACCAAAAAAAATAAAATTTCTTCTTTTTGTCCAAAACATCTATTTTGGATACTAGCTTTGATCAGATCCATGTTTTGATCATTCTTGAATTTTACACCACCGTGATTATTTTTGGGGTATTGTTGGACATGGATAAAACAAAGTACTAATCCTTAATCCTTAATCCTTGTCATTTTGTTTCCTTTGGATTCGTTCTTTAAAATATTTTCATCATCCTCGCCTTAAATGATGATATTATTGAATATCTTTGGCTGAAAGTGCAAAGATGAATGATTTCTGAAGAATATCTTTGGCCCTCAGAGTGCAAAGATGAGCAGTGTTGAGATGAACATGACCGATCGAGTAATATCTTTGGCTCAGTAGTGCAAAGATGAGCAGTGTTTAAATGAACATGACTAATCGATGAATATATTTGGCTGTAGAAGTGCAAAGATGAATATTTGATTCCGGATGTACATTGATTGTTGTTACAGGATAAAAGATAGACGATGAACTTTTTAAATTCATACATAGAAGATAGTAGTTTGCATTCTCTACTTAACTCTTCTAATGAATTATTATTTCAACTATAATATTGATTGAAAATTTGTTGTCTATTGTATTCTATTAAATTTTTCCTGTTGAAGACTAACGATAATTTGTTGTGTATTATCTTAGTCATAATATTCTTTATCGAGCTAGTTGAGCTCACCCTTTTCCTTTTTGTTCCATTCTTCTCGGGAGGCGAGAATATAATGAAAGACGTAGCCTGGGGTATGGAATGAAGGTTTTAGAAAGGATTGTTTAGTAGTCCTCACCATTTTGTAAAATAATGTATCAATAAATGTGATGAGGATTTATGTGAGTATAAATATTGTCAGAAGATAATATTTGTATTTAAACTCACGCTTTTCTTGTTGTAATAATAAAGTTGTAGTTGTTGCTTCGCATCACGTATCGACAACTCGTAATGGGTGATGTATACCTATTTTGGGGGCGCCACGGTTGGTATCGTAGCTTAGGATATGATCTCTGGCGGAGATCGGGGAATAGAACTAGGAGGGAGAGACGAGTAAATCCTTCGCTATAGTGTGTCCTACCTAAGCTTATTTGTTAGTTGGTCAAGATATAGGGATATTATGTGATATATTGATTTCTTAATTAACCCTTGTTTTATGACAAAGATTTGAGAATGTCGATCGAGAATATTAATGATGGAGTAAATGAGACCGTGGAGATGCCTGTCTTTACCAACGAGAGAACGCGGTAACAACGGTGGCAATGTTCTCCCGTGAACAAACACCATCGAAAGCGTATGATGAACGAGGGATGTTTAGAAGCTTTTTGCGATTCATGCAAAATCGACGAGGAGACTCGTGTTCAAAATATGAGGAGGAAATGATAGCAATTCACGGGTTGTCACAAATGCAAGGTTCAAAGAGTTGGGACCACCAGAATTTAAGGGAAAGCGAGATCCGATCATGGCGGAAACATGGGTCAAACAAATTACCAAGATATTCGATGTCTTGGGATGCACGGAGGAGGAACGAAGGTTCCATTCGCCACCTTTATGTTCCGTGGCGAAGGCAGACTCATCGGTGGGAGATGCGTGAAGCGTACTCCATCGAGCGCACTCAAAGATGTCTTGGGAGACGTTTGAGAGACTATTTAATGACAAATACTTTCCCGAAAGTGTTCGCCATATGAAGGAAGTGGAGTTCATCGATTAGAGCAAAATAAACACGACATTTGTCTCAAAGACGAGGCAAAGTTTGCAGAGTTATCCAGTGTTTGCACCTCATTTGGTGGAGAATGAGGAACGATGATGTGCGGATGTTTCTTAGAGGTTTGAAACCCAAGATACGCCAAGATCTCATTTCTCATAAACTTTCTCTTTATTAGGATGTTGTAAATGCAGGCTCAATTATTAGAGCGAGATAACGAGTACTGATCAACCGAGGGACCATAACCGAGGATCGTATCGGAGATAGCAATCAGCGTAATAATGATAACTCTGCGGAGAAAGAAAGCAGATTTTGATGAAATGGTAACCACTCCGGTGGTAATCATGGTCATGAAAAAATAGAAGAAGCGAGTCGGGAGGAGATTTTAAAAGAGGAGATTTAACAACGACTATGTGAAGACGACAAAGTCTCAAAAGAATCGGTTCTAAGGGAGGAAGCGACCACCTGGCCATATGCTACTACAAATGCGGAAAAGAGGGACATATATCACCAAACGCCCACAACAGTTCAAGGTATGCTATAGTTGTGGAAAGGAAGGACATATCGCTTCGAGATTGACGCAGTTAGCGAAACCTAGTTCAATGAAAAGCGGTGACTCAAAAGATCGTCCCCGTAAAAGTCAAAGTCAACGATTCCCGGAAGAGCGTTTGTTGTGATTGGTCATCATGCGAGGAACCCAAATGAGGTGATCTGGGTAAGCTATTTATAAATTCTTGCGAAGTTTATACCTTACTTGATACCTGGTTACCCATTCATTTATCTCTCCTGCATGTGCTCAACGCTTAAACTTGACTCAGAGAAATTAGACTTTGATCTATCTGTGGAAACTCCGATTAGAGAAACTTTCATCACATCCACTGTTTATAAATCTTGTTTGATTCAAGTTGGCACCATCACCTTACCGTTGACCTTATCTCTTTAAAGATACTTGCTTTTGATGTGATTTTAGGATTGATTGGTTAACTACTCATCATGCCAAAATTGATTGTTTTCGTAAGGTTGTTAGTTTTCATATTCCTAACCAACCAACTTTGTTATTTAATTCAAGCAACTAAACCATTAAAATCAATCACCGTCATATCTAATCATAAAGCTATTCGCTTATTAAAAACGGATGTCAAGCTTTCTTAGCCCATGTTATGGATTTGAATAAAGACACGCCAAATTTGAATAATATTCTGTTGTTATTGACTTTCCCGACGATTTCTGAAGAACTTCCTTGGCCTACCCCGTAACGTGAAGTTGAATTCTTTATTGATCTTGAACCCGGTACAAAGCCCATTTCTAAAACCCCATATCGAATGGCTCCTATTGAACTTCGAGGAGTTAAAGGTCCAACTACGTGAATTGTTGGACATCGGTTTCATTAAATCCTAAGTACATCTCCCTCGGGGTGCTCTGTTTTATTTGTAAAAAAGAAAGACGGAGTATGCGACTTTGTATTGACTATCGGAATTGAACCATGTCACCATCAAGAATAGGTATCCTCTACCTCGTATTGATGACTTGTTTGACCAAATTCTGAAGGCACAATTCTTTTCAAAAATCGATCTTCGATTCCGGATATCATCATTGAAAATTAGAACCGAGGATATTCCAAAGACCGCCTTCGAACTCCGGTATGGGCATTATGAATTCTTAGTCATGTCTTTCGGACTAACTAATGCTCCTGCGGCTTTCATGGATATGATGAGCGAAAGTGTTCAAGGAATATTTGGATCAATTCGTTGTTGTCTTTATTGATGACATCCTTATATATTCCAAAAGTCGTGAAGATCATGAGCACCATTTGAAGCTGGTACTCCAAAGGCTTCGTGAAAACCAACTATATGCCAAATTGAAGAAATGCGAGTTCTGGCTTGAGGAAGTAGCATTTCTTGGGCATGTGGTGTCAAAACATGGAGTATCTCATTGATCCCGTGAAGATCAAGCAATACAAAGTTGGGAGCAACCAAAGTGGTGATCAAGACGTAGTTTTTGGGCTTATTTGGTTATTATCGGAGATTCGTGGAAGGGTTTTCTCGAATTGCTACTCCATTAACTCGCCTAACTCTAAGGATACAAAATTCGCTTTGGAATGAAGAATGCGAGAAAAGTTTCCAAGAGCTTAAGAGAGACTTATTTCTAAGACTGTTCTAACAATACCATCCGGTTCGGATGGATTTGTTATCTACAAACGATGCTTCGTGCAAAGGGTTAGGATGTGTTCTCATGCAACGTGGGAAAGTCATAGCCTATGCCTCGCGACAACTTAAAGAGTATGAGAGGAATTATCCTACTCATGATCTAGAGATCAAGCCGCGATATGACGTTAGCTCGAGCTATTGAAAGACTACGACCACACTATTCAATACCATCCATCTAGGTTAACGTGGTAGGCGACGATTGAGTAGAAGATCATATGCGGAACGCAAAGTGATGATGTCAAGTATATCGCACAGAGCCAACTTTAATAGAAAAAGTTAAGGTTGCTTTCGCCACCCAATCTTGAAATGATGCGTATGAAGAAGAAAGTACAAGAAGGAGCTATTCCTAAGCGAGAATTGATGAAGAAGGAATACTTGAGTCCACTCTAGAAGCTTTGTGTTCCTAACGACTCTGATTTGAAGTACAAGATTATGATGGAGGCACACAATACACCATTTGCAATCCATCCTGGAAGTACTAAAATGTATCGTGATCTTCGACATACATTTTGGTGGAATAATATGAAGAGAGAGATTGCAAAGTTTATCTCGATGTGTTTAACTTGCTTAACGTGTAAAGGCGAGCATCTAGTACCTAAGGGTCCGTTGCAACCACTTGAGATTAGGAATGGAAGTGGGAACACATTACCATGGATTTTCGTTACTGGTCTTCCTACGGTTTCTCAAGGCATCAATGCTATTTGGGTTATTGTTGATAGATTAACCAAGTCAACTCATTTCTTGCCGATACGGGAGACTTATTCCCTTGAACGTCTTGCTAGTATGTACGTAAATGAGATCGTGAGGTTGCATGGCATGCCTGTATCCATAGTTTCGGATCGTGACCCAAGATTCACTTCAAGATTTTGGGTTAGCTTGCAAAAAGCTATGGGCACGGATTTGCGATTTAGTTTAAGATACCATCCCCAAAACCATTTGACAATCGAGAGAGGACTATTCAAACTCTTGAAGATCTATTAAGACTCGTGTCCTAGACTTCAAGGGTAGTTGGGATAAGTATTTACCATTGGTGGAATTCTCCTACAACAATGATTATCGTGCAAGTATAGGTGTGGCTCCATTCAAGCATTATATGGACGAAAATGTCGTTCTCCAATATGTTGGGATGAGGTGGGTGAAGCAACATTGTTGGGACCCGAGTTAATACGTATTTATTCTACCGAAAAGATCCAAATGATTCGATAACGATATAAACGGCACAAGATCGACAAAAGAGTTATGCGGATCTTCATCGAAAGGACGTGGAATTTAATGTGAGGGATCATGTATTGTTGCGAGTTGCTCCATGGAAGGGAGTTACAAGATTTGGGAAGAGAGGAAAGCTCAATCCACGATTTATTGGTCCATTTCAAATTCTCGACCGAGTAGGAAATGTAGCCTATAGACTTGCGTTACCTCAAGAAAGTATGTCTCGTGTTCATAATGTGTTTCACATATCTCATTTCCGTAAATATGTGAAAGACCCGAACCACGTTATTGAGTTAGAAGCCGGACGAGATAGCCAAGACTTAACGTATGAGGAGGTACTGTCAAGATCTTGGATAGGAAGGAGCATGTCCCACGCTAAGAAAGGTCATACCACAAGTTAAAGTTTTGTGGAGGAATCATGCTATAGAAGAAATGACACAGGAATTGGAAACGGAAATGAAAGCGAGGTATCCTCACCTTTTCAAACACTGTACGCACGCCAATTTCGAGGACGAAATTTCATAAGGAGGGAGGTCAGAAGACCGAAATTTTTTAAATAAAAGGAATTTCCTTTATTTATTATTTTGAAATAGTAAGGGTTGATTTGATTAATGTGGATAGTTAAGGGTTAAATACGCAAATATTTCAAAATAAACAAGTGGTTATAAAATATTCATTTTGTCGGGGAATATTCGTTTGGTCGTGGAATATTCAGATCTTGTGGGAAGAATATTAAATGACTGGCCGTACCATGTGTGGGCCCCATAACTTAAAAAGCGATTGGATGAAGAAAAACGACAAATATAAGTTGGTTAAAAATAACGGCGTAGTTGTTACCAATTAAGACTGTTGAATACCCGGTGGTTAAAATACGAATGTCTGGCATTGTTAAAGAAAGATGCTTACCATTATTGCGCAAGATTGTTGAATTATTGATCCTTACGTAAGAAGGCACTACTCAATAATTTTCACGGTAATTCTCGCTCAATATTTTATTTTATTGATTCAATAATTCTTTGCGTTGATATTTTATATTATCAACATTCAATAATTGTCACCGCACATTATCTCCATTATCGGATCAATAATTCATATTATTTGAATAATATTATTAGATAAAGCATTATTGGCAATGTCTAGAAAGTTACATCAAGGAGAGGTTTGGTCACCTAATTGCGCGCTTCAAGAAGGAGAAATCCTTATCTGAAAGCCCCCTTTCCAGGGAACTACTGGTCATGTCATAATTGTGATTTCGTAATATTATTTGTGAATAATTAATTATTGATTCATATGATAAAGAAATATTTATTTTATGTGGATATAAATGATGGATTTATTTATGTGGTTATAAATGAAGAAATTATTGTTGAGGTGTTTTATCAAGATTTTACCAGATTGGAGGTATTAAAAATTAAATCGGGGTTTTGAGATATATTATGGGATTATAATTTTTAATCCGACCGTTGGATTGTGGTAATTTTTGGATATGTTATACATATATAAGTTGAGTATATGTCTACAAATTTTGAACCGTTAAAATGTACGAATGATTTGTTATGAATTTTAAGAGGTGTCTGATTAGGAAATTAGGGTTATAATTGATTTTGGTGGAAAATTCTAGAATTGAGTGGGCCCCACTTGTGGTTGGTGAAGAAATGTGCTGAATTTTATTTCAAATGTGGTGGGTGGCAATAGTAGTAGTGTAAAGCCATCAAAAGCAGTCAAGTCCTTGGTGGGCTAACATTTTCCTATAAATAGAGGGCTAAGTTAGAATTGAAAATCACACCGTAAACAAAGTTTTTCTCTTTCTCTCTATATTATCGAGCGTATTTTGTGAGTATTTAGATACTTTGAGAGTTCTTTATTCAAGACAAGTTTCATTCAAAGATCACTTGAGACCTTTCCTTCCAAATCAACCGATTCTTTGAGGTAAGGGATATTATTTGTTTCAGTAATGATATTATTTCTTCAATATCATTATCTTTGAAATGTTGATCGAAGTTTTTATCAAATTTGGAACTTTTTCATGTCGGGGTTACTATTCACGAGTTACTATTCACGAGTTACTATTCACGAGTTACTATTCACGAAAGTACTATTCATGAAGCGTGAAAATGTTTTTTTTGTGGAATTTCTATCTTTTGGTGTCGGATTTACTATTCATGATACTATTATTCACGATATCAAGACTATTCACGATACTGAGACTATTCACGATATCTGCACTATTCACCAAAAATAAAATTTCTTCTTTTTGTCCAAAACATCTATTTTGGATACTAGCTTTGATTGTATCCATGTTTTGATCATTCTTGAATTTTACACCACTGTGATTATTTTTGGGGTATTGTTGGACATGGATAAAACAAAGTACGAATCCTTAATCCTTAATCCTTGTCATTTTGTTTCACTGGATTCGTTCTTTAAAAATATTTTTCATCATCCTCAGTCTTAAATGATGATATTATTGAATATCTTTGGCACATGTAGTGCAAAGATGAATGATTTCGAAGAATATCTTTGGCTCTGTAGTGCAAAGATGAACAGTGTTGAGATGAACATGACCGATCGAGAAAGTAATATCTTTGGCTCAGTAGTGCAAAGATGAGCAGTGTTTAAATGAACATGACCAATCGATGAATATCTTTGGCTGTAGTGCAAAGATGAATATTTGATTCGGATGTACATTGATTGTTGTTCTTGGGATAAAAGATAGACGATGAACTTTTAAATTCATACATGAAGATAGTAGTTTGCATTCTCTACTTAACTCTTCTAATGAATTATTATTTCACTGCGAATATTGATTGAAAATTTGTTGTCTATTGTATTCTATTAAATTTTCCCTGTTGAAGACTAACGATAATTTGTTGTGTATTATCTTAGTCATAATATTCTTTATCGAGCTAGTTGAGCTCACCCTTTTCCTTTTGTTCCATTCTTCTCGTGGAGGCGAGAATATAGCGAGTACGCAGTGGGGTATGGAATGAAGGTTTTAGAAAGGATTGTTTAGTAGTCCTCACCATTTTTGTAAAATAATGTATCAATAAATGTGATGAGGATTTATGTGAGTATAAATATTATGCAGAAGATAATATTTGTATTTAAACTCACGATTTCTTGTTGTAATAATAAAGTTGTAGTTGTTTCGTACCATGTATTGACAACTCGTAATGGGTGATGTATACCTATTTTGGGGGCATCACATATATTTGTACATATATATATATTTACATTCTGTCCAGCCCGGAGTTTCCTCCGTGGCTTTTCTGCCTTTTTACATTTCGTCACCGCTTGAGTTCACTTAAGTGGCGATTGATCACTTTTCTGACTTTATTTACATTTTGTGTCCGCTCGAGTTACTTACGTGGCGGTTGATAGCATTTACTGCTTTATTTACATTTCTGATCCCCCGTGGAGTTGCTAAGTACAAAAGATGTTCAGAGCTTAATGACATCTTAGCAGCTCAACACCAATAATAACAACAACAACTACAACAACAAGAAGCCAGGGCCTAAAGGGTCCTTGTCCGGAGGGACTAAATCAAGTTCCAAGGCTGCTGGGCTTGAAGAGTTCCTAGGGAACTAGAGAAGTTTCAAGGCTGCTGGCCTTGAAGAGTTCTTAGTGAACTGAAGTCCCAAGGCTGGTGGCCTTGAAGGAATCTTAGTGATTCAGGGTGCTGCCCTTCCTTAGTGGAAATCCTGCTAGTTGAAAGCAGAAGAGTGGATTAGGAGCTTGATTCTCTGAACCACTTAAAACCCCTTGTGTCTTTTACTTTATGTCATTTACATTATGTACATTAACTGCTATAACTGCTATGTTTATTTTAACTGTTTACCATCGAACTAACTCTACGAACAATATATGTATGATTATGATTATATCAATGAAGGGGTTCTTTTACTTATTCCGCTATGCTTGAAAAGATTCTTATGTTTGTCATATGCTAAATTATTAGCAATACAAAATAAACCAGGAAAGTATTTGAAACGAAAAAGGATCTATTCAACCCCCCTTCTAGATCTATTGTGCCTACTGGGAACTAACAATTGGTATCAGAGCAGTTTCTCATGCTACATTCAAAAGCTAATCGCTTTGAGTCTGATCTAGGCACAAATATTATTCTAAGCTTAGTTTAGTAGTAAGTCACTTGTTATATGCAGATGAGCTCACACGTTGGAAATATTGTGTACATGTAAATGTGTATATACACCTGAAGCTGCTCAGATTGGTCCATGTCTTTGATTATCATATCAACAAGACCAATCCTTGTTTGATGTCAATCTTATTGTCTGAAGACCAGGCTAGAAAGCTCAAGAGATGTCAACAGAAAAGATTCAAACATCCACCAGCCTGAAAAGATGAAAAGGCCATACATGCTAAGTAATGTTCATCCAGAGAAGAAAGATGAACTTCTCAATCATATGCTTGGTCAAACTGCAGCTGGATGTAAATCTTATGAACTCAAGGATGTCAAAGAATTAGAGATGCTGACACTCTCTTAGCTTGTATCTTCAAAACCACGACTGATTGACTAAAGATCAACTGGAGCAACTGGCTGTCAGAAGCAAATGAGAAAACATGCACATCAATGCCTAAACTCAGTATATCTAAGATAAATGACTGTTAAGAAATCAATAGTAAAAAGGTATGGTTCCTCACTAATATAGATATGAACATCATATTTGCACCTTACTTATGAACTATAACAGTTTTCCTTCAAGTATTCATAATCTATCTAAAAAGGTGAAGAGAGAAAGTACACTGATAATGGAAACTCAAATGTCTATAAACTTTCTCTCCATCCAAGTTTTAGGTTGAAGATGACATCTTGAAAGAAATCTGAAATGGGTCATAAGAGCATCACAGGTTAAATTAATTTTATGTGAAGTAATCTTTGCTGATGGGTTAGTATGTAAGTACAAACCTATATTCTAAGAGTTTGATAACCCACAGAGTATGATCACTCCAGCAAAAGTATCTTGATGATTTGTAGAAACTGATCACCTCCATGAATCAACCAGATACAAATAATTCGTAGAATTGATTTTCACTCTGTGAACATTTAAACTGTGTGATCATAACTTAGCATATGATGAAACCATCAAGGAAAAGAGTGTTTTATTAAAAATGACAGATTTCTCTCACACTCACCACTATGCATCTCAAAATGTATTATCTAAATGAAGTACATGCATGAATACGACTGATGGTGGTCAATATGATGTTAATCCAAATATATGAGGAACAGGGGTTTAGTAAACTAACCCAGCAGGACCCATTTAATCATGGGTACCAAAAATAGAAATTTATAACCTGCAGGTACCTGGTTCATCTGACCACACTAAGGAATGTTGAAGCAGAAGACTTTAGTCAAGAAAATTCAACCAGCAGAAGGCTTAAGACTGTTCAGAAATGATTATGATAAAACTCCCATTTGTCAAAGCCTGTCCTGGAAGACCTGCTGAGCTAATTTGAATGAAGCTCACATTGTTGCTGATTCTTATAAAGAAGCAAGTCATTCATCCAAAAATGTAAAAGGGTCCTAGATGCTCAATCATTCAAAGCAGGTAATAAGAGAAAACTCTTCACAGAAGCTCACCACAGAAGATCTTCGAGGATCAAACATGGGGAACTCATTACGGGAGCAGAACTCCACAAGTACAAATTATAAAAGAAGACTACGTTCGTAGTGCTGTCAAAGGATCATAGAATGATCAACCTTGAAGATGTCCACTTCTACGATATAAGAAGATTTGGTGATTCCAATCAGAAGGAGATATGCAAGGCTGTCTTTTGATACACATAAAGAAAAACTTATGTCTCTCTGAGAAGACAGTATCAACTATGGGGGAGCAGTAATTTGCTAACAGTACAGAATCTCTAAACCATCAGAGATATACTATGAAGCAGTGTACCAGCTACAGAGTCCCAAAACTTTGTGGCTGATGAACCAAATGAAGATCCATAGTCGAGTAGAACGTCTCAAACGCGTCATCGATAACCCTTCACCACCCAACTCAAAATCGTAGAGTGCCTACGATCAAACATCTGATCGTAGTGCAAGAGCAGGAGGACACCACAATTGCAGTCAGTGCAAATGTCTGAAGTTGGAAGACGGATTCCCCAACAGAAAAGGTCAAATGAGATATCAGTGCAGATCACTTCTAAAGTATTTCATCTGGAAAGTGCCTCAGGGACAAACCTGACCCATAGCTCACTCTAAGAGGTTGGCCCTTCCTGAGCTAATTTGACCTAGAAGGAATGCTTAGTAAAGTTCATCTCAAGGACCAAGTCAGTCAATGATTATTGAATAGAGTTTAGAGAACTCAACGATCGTGATACAATCTCAATGATCGTAGTGAAAACTCAACGATCGCAGACTTACCAGAAGACACTAGCTCATGAGGAGTTTGGAAGAACGAGACAATTGCTCTACCATTCTGAAGTATGAGGAGATTAGTTCTAATACAGTTTGGAAAGACATATTGCAAACGCACATCAGAACTTTAGTACCCAAACTGGCTTGGGGTACATCAGTGGTTGAGCTATACAGTTTCAACATGAAGAAAAGTGTCAAAAATCATCCACTGCAACATCTTTCAGAGAATTGATAATTGAGTCAACAAAGGAAAACGTAGAGTCAATAGCTGTCCTATCATGCTACTCTACGAACTAAAGAGGTCAAAGGTCAATCCACGTCAATCAAACGTCCATTCTTCTAAAAGAGACAGCTAACTGACAAGTTACTGGGGAGTTACAGCTAGTTACTGGGCATCGTGCAACTAATAACTAGTTGACACATCATAGCGTATACAGTAAAAGAAGGAACTGCCATAAAGACAAATTCAAAATCTACAAACAGTTACCAAAATCCATTGAACCTCTCTCCCTCCCTTTTTCAAACCCTAGAATCCTCTTCGAAGCCAAACCAATCAAACTTCCAGAGCCCAAAACACACTCTCACTAAATCTCTCCAACCACATACCATATACCTTGAACTCCTAAAATGGCGAGAATGGAAAGTTATAACGTATTCAACTCGGCTTTACAAAGTTTGAAGAATTGGAGACAAAGTTCAAAGTCATACTTGAACTTGTAAAGGAAGTCTGGTTCTCTCGAAAGCCTCGGAGGCCAACACTCCAGCTTTATACTGAGAACTAGTAAAGCAGATTCTACTCAAATGCTTCAACGAACTCGGGCTTCGACTACTAAGGTGAAAGGATCTAGTCTCAAGATAAGAGCATCGACATCAATCAATGTCTAGGGTTTCCAAATCAAGGTCCGATAAACCCGGATGAAGTCGACTTTGAAGAAGGCAAGAGGCTTATGCAATATCAAAGAAACCCTATTCTGAAGGATATGAAGAAGAAGGAATTTCCTGAGGAATTTGAATTCGTTGCTGAGATAGTGGGAAAATGCATATTGTGCAAAGATACCGCATACATTATAATCGCTTTCGACCCGCCAGTTGAAAATTATGTCTGCCATAGTTCTGAAGAAGCAAATCAACTTTGGAGTTATCCTGCTCGATCAAATCTCCAAATGGATAGAAAAAGCTGAGTTGAAGAAATCCACAGACAAACCACTTACAAAAGTGTTCTATGGAAGACTGTTAAGTATAATAATGAAGAAGAAGTTAGGAAGCAAGAACAAGGATAATGAGGGAGAACCTCTGAATGTGCACAAAATAATGTCTCCACAACTGTTTGTGAATTGGAAGAAGAACCCTAAAGAAAACAAGAGGTCATTAATCGGAAGCAAAGCAAAGAAATCATCTCGCAGAAGAAGAGGAAGGCAAAGGAGGTAGAAAACTCGAAGTCCGATAACTCAGATACTAGCGTAAACCGCTTTGACCGGAAGGAAATCCAAAGGTGTGAGGAAAACTGAGGCTCCACCAAGAAGTCTCTCAATTGACAATTTGGAAGAAGAGGAAGAAAAGGACTCAACTGCAAAAATCACAAAGAGAAGAAGTAACAGATTACTTCAAGGGCCACCCAGAAAGAAAGCAAAGGTGATGAACAGGTCATCCCCAGTTCCCCAAGGAAGCACATCTTCAAAAGACGAGAACGTAGAGACAGGGAAAGAGAAGGAAACTGAAAGCCCCAACAATGTGTCTCCAAAGAATGAATCCAGCAATAAAGCTGAGGCAGTATTCATGGAAAAAAATTCAGAATCTGACAATGAGGAAAAGCTACAAGTTGACCAAACTGCTTCTCCAAATGCAAATGCTCCAACCAACCCAGATGATGGATCAAATGATGCTGATTCTGAAGAAGAAGGAAATGCCCCCACCAATGATGAAAATCAAGAAAGCCTGTCTGATGACTCAAATGCCTCAGAGTTTAAAAAGGAAGGAGAGTCTGACTCTCAAATTGCTGAACCACCAAGGAGAAGGAAGAGCCACAGACTACTGGCTAAATTTTCCTCTAACAAGAAAATTGATCACTCTACTGCAGTCATTGAGGTAAGTGATGATGAATCTGATGAAGAAAATGAAGATAGAATTAGTGATGAATCCAAGGAAGATACTGTTGAAGAAGGTTCTAAAAATAAAATTCAACAAAAAGACTTCATTGAAGAATCTGATGAAGGAAGTCAGCAAGATTCTAGATCAAAAAGGGAAGAAATAGGGAAAGAGTCTGATTCTGCACTTCAGGAATCAGAGGAACTAGAATACTATCCTGTTCTCTCTCCAGCTAGAATCAGCAGAAGAATAGTGGTGGAAGTTTTTGATGAACCACCAGCTGAACCAGCAGCAAGATGGATAAGTCATGGAAATGAACAACTTCGAGTTGTAAGGATGACTACAGATGAAGTACTTCATAATTGGAAAAATATGGAGTTAGATTGCACAATAATATTGTACAACTCTGAAGAACCTCTGATGAGATGGTTCTTCCCATGGATGCCATGGTTAAAGGCTCATACTGATAAGGATGAGAGCTATCTCATCTGGTGTTACTCTCAATTTCCAAATCTAGAACTGGTGTCACAAAACTTCCCAAGGGTAAAGAAGTTTGCAACCATGATGATCAATGACAAGCCTCACTACAAGATCTACAGATAAGCTGGAAATCACTATATTCCCTATGATCATAGAGTTGACACTGAAGGCAAAAGGACTATAACTAAAGGAATAATCATAGAGTCTGTTTACTCTACCATTGATGGTGTTCAAATCCAAATTGAGAAGCCTCCATCTGCCCAAGCTCAGATATCTAACATCCCTTCATCTTCCAATATCTGTTGGCACTCAACGATTTCTCAGATTGTCAACACTTTCCACAATCTATCCAAAGATGAAAATCGTAGAGTCCAAGCTAATGTTCAACAAGAAGCTGCCAGATCAGATGACCAAAATCCTATGGAGCAGGATCTGTTGAGGAATTCTGCTGAGCTGACTAAGAAGATATTTCTAATGAATGAAGAGGAAAAGCAGTTAACAACAACGGAAGACAGACTCTAAGAAACTATGGCTGATATATCTCTCAAAATCAAAGAGAGAGATCACATCTATCTGAAAGCCATACATGATCAGAAAACTACAGCTCTACGAGCACAAGAGGCAAATGAAGAGAAACTCATAGTCCTCTCCGATAAGATTGACAACATGAATCAGTCCTTCTCCATGCAACTTGAGTTAAGCCAACAAGAACTCAAGATTGAAGTTGGTAACTCCTCTTACATGATGGAGCAGCTTATGTACAACATGGAGCAACTCTCTCAAATGATTAATGACAAAAAGGGGGAGAAAAAGAGGCATAGAAAGGGGAAGAAAAAGAGGCACTCTAGAAAGAGCAAGGAGAGCAGGAGCAAACAAGTCAAGAAGACAAAGAAGGAGAAAGAAAGAAGAAAGAGATGGTCATCATCGGTGAGGAGGAGTTCTAAAATTTGAGGGGAGCAAAGGAGCTTGAACCAGGAAAAGAAGAAAGGAATAGCTCCACATCCTAGGGGGAGCAAGGGAGCAGGAGCAAAAGAGATCTAACAAATGACTAGCTGATCAACAAACATTCTGGAAGCATACAAGAGACAAAGAGGTAAAAATTCTAACTAGTTAAGTATGTTCTGGATCCAGGATGAAAGATATCAGTGTATGTCAGTATATTAAATTTCAAAACATTATAAATAACATTCATGATTATCTTTTTTAGAAACACAGCTGCTCACTATATATAAGATTCATTCATAACATGCATATGTACTTATTCTTTTTGTCATAATCAAATAGGGGGAGATTATCAGGAATAAACATGTGAATGATATTCCTATTTATATATTGTCAGGAATAAACATGTGAATGATATTCCTATTTATATATGATTTGATTATGATATATATATATATATATGAATGAATATGCAAGTATGCTTGGATTAAGAAAAGCTGTAAAGTCCTTTGATAGATAATAGAAACATATGTACAAGGACTTAGAATGAATTGATCAAATGTGTTAGGTTGATCCTACATAAGCAAAACAGCTTTGTAAAGTCCTTAAAAAGAAATGATGTACAAGAACTATAAATATAGAAAGATCAAGCATGTTAGGTTGATCTTATGATGTAATAAATAGGCTTGTCTGATCGTTGAGCACTGCACCAGAAATTGTAGTCTTCCAGGAGAGTCAAGGAAAACTCGAGAGATATCGAGGCAGAATCGTAGTCTACAAGATAGTAGATCTTGGAGTTCGTAGACTTCCAGGAGAGACGAGAAAGGATCGTAGTGTGTCGAGGAGAACTTCCTCAGGGCCATAGTCTGCTGAGGAAGTCATGTTCGTAATCGTGAGACTGACACGCCGCTGGTAGCCGACCGAGTATCTGTCAAAGCTAAGTCAAGAATCGTAGACTACACTCAGAGTCGTAGAGTCTACTAATCATACCTGAGGCAAAGATCGTAGTCGAGCAAGATCAGATGAAGACAACAAGCACAATGACAAAAATCGTAAAGTGTCAAGATCTGATCTCGAAGTCGTAGTGTCTGCACAGCTAAAGCTAAATCATAGAGTACAGAACTAAGACCTCAACAGATGTGCTCACAATGCCAAGGCAGAATCATAGAGCAAATACGATTCTCAACGAATGAGCACTCCCAAAATATCCAAAGGATTAAAGCTTCTGATTGGCATTGCATAGATATGTCCCACCTGAAGGAAACCAGAGAGCACTCAATGAATGGCATACAAGCTAACAGAAGATCTAAGCACCAACCCAATCAGCATCAAGATTGAGTTGTGAAGCCATTTGAGATGAAGTCTTCCATAAATGGATCAGAAAAAGATTACGTGAATCGACTAAAAAAGTCAAGTCTGCAAGAATCGCCAAGAAGATGAAGACAACGATCTTGGGAGTTACCAGGATCGTAGTGTTTGCCAAACAAAGAAAGAACTGATGGAGTGCATACAGAGATACTGGACAGCTTCTGAATAACAAGGCTTAAGTGATTAAGCATTGGGTCAGTCCATTGATGATAAGTGAATGGGAGATCACAAGGAGAAAGCGAGCTGGACACGCCACAAATCTAAAGTGTCTTGTTATTCAGAAGGGGCCAGAGCAAGAAGTCAAGCCATCAGTAATTTGAAAATTGTCGAGGCGAATAGAAGTGATGAAGCATTGCACAAGAGAAAGAAGAGGTGCTTTACATTGAAGATCCTATCAACACTCTTCAAGATCGTAGTGTTGTCTCTACCAGTTAACAATACACTACGATCAAGTCCATGAAGACCTGCATCAGAATCGTAGAGTTCGTATAACTAAAGACTGAAGCATTGACAACGGTTCAATCTGAAAGGTAATGTTCGGAAAAGTGCTTATTGAGAGCATCGATGCAAGGACAACCTCTGATCGAGAAATCAGAAGGGTGAAATAAAGTCGTCGACCTGCCCAAGATATCAAAGTGACATATCTAATAGGGTTGGTGAAATAGCAAGACTGCAGTGTCAGAAAGTCAGAAAAAGATGTCATGTCACATCTACAGTCTGCACCAAATAACTCAAGATCTGCGAAGAAATTTGAATAGCTTTCAATGGCTACTTTCCAACGGGAAGATTGGGAAGCAATATAAATCAACAAAGCTTCAAAGATCAAGAGTTGCTGATGATTGTGTAGTTGCAGAATCGTTGAGTTGGTGAATGCTATTGTTGACTCTACGAGTTCCACCAAAGATCAATAGAACAAGTCTCAGTGACAGTGAGACTATCAAGGTGGAAGTGAAGCAGCTTTGAAGAAGGAATCAAACAGATCGAAGCTTCACTCAACAAAGATGAGAATGCCACTGAAGATGGCAGCCAAGCTGAGAGCCGAGAAGGCCAAGAAGATAGCATTCAGGAAAGTGGCTAAGTACAAAGAAGATCAAGAGAGCCACTCTACGAATCACCATGAACCGAAAGCTGAAAATGAACAAGTGCAGAACCATGTCTGCAAAGTATTCAAGAAGGGTTCAGGGATTGCTAAGTGCCAGACAAAGTCTACTAAAAGCACAGAGACTTAGCAAACCTAAGAAGATCATCTGATACCAGATGAAGATGAGCAGAAAAGAGTGAAGATCATCTGCACTCAAGAAGATGTGGTCCAGACCCGAAGTAGAATGCAAAGAGGACCACACCAAGTCGCTAAGTACAAAAGATGTTCAGAGCTTAATGACATCTTAGCAAACAAAGACCAACAACAACAACAACAACAACTACAACAACAAGAAGCTGTGGCTCGAGGGTCCTTGTCGGGAGGGACTAAATGAAGTTCCAAGGTGTTGGGCTTAAAGAGTTCCTAGGGAACTAGAGAAGTTCCAAGTCGCGGCCTCAAGAGTTCTTAGTGAATCAAGTCCCAAGGTGCTGGGCCTCAAGGAATCTTAATGATTCGTGGTGCCGCCTTCCTTAGTGGAAATCTCGCTAGTTGAAAGCAGAAGAGTGGATTAGAGCTTGATTCTCCGAACCACTTAAAACCCTTGTGTCTTTTTACTTTATGTCATTTACATTATGTACATTAACTGCTATAACTGCTATGTTTATTTTAACTGCTTACCATCGAACTAACTCTACGAACAATGTATGTATGATTATGATTATATCAATGAAGGGGATCTTTTACTTATTCCGCTGTGCTCGAAAAGATTCTTATGTTTGTCATATGCTAAATTATTAGCAATACAAAATAAACTAGAAAAGTATTTGAAACGAAAAAGGATCTATTCAACCCCCCCTTCTAGATCTATTGTGCCTATTGGGAACTAACAAATACATTTGAGATAAAGCCAGACACTATACAAATGGTGCAGAATTCAGTACAATTCGGGGGTGCTGCTACAGATGACCCGAACGAACATTTGTTGAGCTTCATAGAGATATGTGACACCTTCAAGTACAATGGGGTGTTAGAAGATGCAATCAGGCTCAGACTGTTCCCATTTTCTTTAAGGGACAAGGTTAGAAGTTGGATCCACTCTTTGCCATCAGGATCTATTACTACATGTGTGACGCCCCCAAAATAGGTATACAACACCCATTCTGAGTCATCAATAACATGGTACAGAAACAACTAAAACTTTATTAATGCAACATAAAAATTATGAGTTTAAATACAAATATTATCTTCAAGACAATATCAACACTCAAATAAGTCCTCATTACAATTATTGATATATTATTTTACAAAAATGGTGAGGACTACTAAAACAACTTTCTAAGACCTTCATTCCATACCCCGACTAGTACTCGCTACATTCTCGCCTCCTGAGAAGAAAAATGAAACAAAAAGGAAAAGGGTGAGCTCAACTAGCCCAGTAAATAATATTATGACTAAGATAATATAGAATAAATTATCGTTAGTCTTCATTAGGGAAAAATCTGATAGAATATAATGGACAACAAGTTTCAGATCAATATTCGCAGCGAAAATAATAATTCATAGAAGAGTTACGTAGAGAATGAAATCTACTAATATCTATGAATTTAAAAGTCTATCATCAATATTTTATCCCTGTAACATCAATCAATATACATCTTGAATCAAATATTCATCTTTGCACTACAGGCCAAAGATATTCATCAGTTGGTCATGTTCATCTCAACACCTGTACATCTTTGCATTACGGCCAAAGATATTCATAAGAAAATCAACCATTTTTGCACTACAGGCCAAAGATATTCAGTAATATCATCATTTAGGACTGAAGATGATGAAAAATATTTTAAAGAAAACGAATCCAGTGAGACAAAAGAACAAATATTAAGGATTCGTGCTTTAAGCAGTCCAAGTTCAAAAATACTTCATAAATAACCATAGTGAAGTAAAATTCAAGAATGATCAAAACATGGATACAATCAAAGCTAGTATCCATAATCGATATTTTGGAAAAAAAATAAAAATTTAATTTTTTTTGTGAATAGTGTCGTATTCGTGAATAGTGCCGTATACGTGAATAGTAACCCCGACACTAAAAGATAAGAATTTCACAAGAAAAATCTTACCAATAATCCGGCATAATGATATTAGAAGAAATAATATCATTTAAAAAATAACATCCCTTACCTCGAAAAAAGACAATACTTACATTTAAAATCTTTGGATATAGTCTTTGAAGGAACTTGCACCGTATAACAACACTCAAAGTATCATAATACTCATAAGAATACGCTAGATAATATAGAGAGAGAAAGAGAGAAAACTTCAGTTTCTGGTGTGATTTTCAATTCTAACCTAAACACCCTATTTATAGGAAATTGCTTAGAACACCAAAGCAGAAAATTTATTAAAATAATTTTATTTATTAAATATTCAAGCCCACCACCAAAGAATCTGAATTCAGCTCATTTACCACACATGTGGGATTGTGAAAAATGTTTTTCTTGAATAAAACAATTAAAACTTTCAAAAATCAATTATTCCAGAACTTCAGAGCTTCAATAATTCATAATAAATATCCCTTTTATCAGAAAAATTCGAGTCTTCTGTCCATTCCATAGGAAATTCAATTCTCTACAACTTTGTAAGTTTAAGTTTTTTCAAATTCCAAGCAGAAGTTGACCGAAATCCACATACGGACGATTTTACATGTTATAATCAAATTTCAGTCAAAAAATGGGCCCACAAACATGTTTAACATGTTTTAAATATTTTTAGTAACAAAAATACTCATCCTCCTCATATACCTCATATACTCATATATCCCACATTCATTATAAAGAAATATCACCATTATTAAATTATTAAAATATAATAATATATTTAAATAAATTATTTATCAGAAAAGATAAAATATCAATTTTTCAACAATTGTCACTTTAAAATATTCTCCATCTATATCCACATAAAATGAATATTTTCCTTATCATATAAATCAATAATTAATTATTAAAAAATAATATTACAGAATCACAATACTGGCAATCAGGCCGTTCCCAGGAAAGAGGGGGCTTTCCAATAAGGATTTCTCCTTACTGGCGCGCAATTAAGTGATCAAACCTCTCCTTAGGTAGAACTTTCTAGACATTGCCAATAATGTTATCTAATAATATTATTCAAATAATATAAATTATTGATCTGATAATGGAAAATATTGTGTAGTTACAATTATTGAAACAACAACAATATAAAATATCAACGTAGCAATTATTGAATCAATAAAATAAAATATTGAGCAGTAATTACTGTAACAATTATTGAGTAGTGCCTTCTTACGTAAGAATCAATAATTGGTGCAATACCGTGTGCTACTGTGTTTTAACCACCGAGTATTCCAACAGTATTAACGATAAAAACTACGTCGTTATTTATAAACAACTTATATTTATATTTTCCTTCATCCAATCACTTTCCGTTATGGAGCCCACACAAGGCTGCGCTGTTGTACGAATATTCCCCGACAGTAAGAATATTCCACGACCAAACTAATATTACCCGACAACAATGAATATTTTATAACCACTTGCTTATTTGAAATATTTGCGCATGTTACCCATAACTAACCACATTAATCAAATCAACCCTTACTATTTCAAAATAATAAATAGAGGAAATTCAATTTCATTAATAATAAGTTGGGGTCTTACAACCTCCCCTCCTTATGAAATTTCATCCTCGAAATTCGACGACGCACTGGTGTGTTTTGGAAAGGTGAGGATACCTCGCTTTCATTTCCGTTTCCAATTCCCAGGTCATTTCCTCAATAGCATGGTTCCTCCACAAAACTTTAACTTGTGGTATAACCTTTGTACGTAAGATATGTTCCTTCCTATCCAAGATCTTGACAGGTACCTCTTCATACGTTAAGTCTTCGGCTATCTCGTCTGGTTCTAACTCAATAATGTGGTTCGGGTCTTTCACATATTTATGTAGCACATATATATGAAAAACATTATGAACACGAGACATACTTGGAGGTAATGTGAGTCTATAGGCTACATTTCCTACTCGGTCAAGAATCTAAAATGGACCAATAAATCGTGAATTGAGCTTTCCTCTCTTCCCGAATCTTATAACTCCCATCCATGGGGCAACACGCAACAATACATGATCCCCAATACTAAATTCCACTTCCTTTCGATGAAGATCCGCATAACTCTTTTGTCGATCTTGTGCCGTTTGTATACGTTGTCGAATCATTTGGATCTTTTCTGTAGTCATACATATCGACTCTGGTCCCAACAATGTTGCTTCACCCACCTCATCCCAACATACTGGAAAGCGACACTTTCGTCCATATAATGCTTCGAATGGAGCCACACCTATACTTTCCTGATAACTGTTGTTGTAGGAGAATTCCACCAATGGTAAATACTTATCCCAACTCCCTTTGAAATCTAGGACACAGAGTCTTAATAGATCTTCAAGTGTGACACCCCCAAAATTAGGTATACGTCACCCATCTTGGGTCGCCACTTACATGGTACATAAATTCAAATACAAACTTAATTATACATCTGTCGTGTAACATACGACAATACATAAACTGAGAGTTCTAATAGGAATATTGTCATTTAGACAATATCCATACTCAAGGAGTCCTCATTACATTTATTGTCACACTATTTAACAGAATAGTGAGGACAACTAATGCTATCTTCGGGACCATCACTCTTTTCCCGACTCGTCCCAGCTATATTCTCATTTCCTGAAGAGAACAGTGAAAGAAAGGGTGAGCTCAACTAGCCCAGTAAGAAATATTATAACTAAGATAATGCAGAATAAATTATCAATAGTCTTCAACAATGTTAAACTGATAAAATACAATAGACAACCAGTTTAACTACAGCGGAATATGCAATCCATTAAAAGAGTCAAGTAAAAAATAAAGTCTACTATCTTTTAGGTTTTAAAAGGTTTTCATCAATTTTATCACTAAGACTCGGTTTAATGAATAAACCACAATATCTAATCATCCCCGCATTCTGGCCAAGGATTTTCATCAAATTATCAATGGTCATGACTATACCGAATCACCCCTGGTAATAATCATACCAAAAACTATCCATCATCGCATTCTGTGCCAATCGAGGACTTTTGTCACATCATTTATATCATGTCATGATTATACCGAATGATCCTCGGTCATAATCATACTAAGTTCATCTATGCACGTAAGCCAAAGATAACATAATATAACATGAGGATGATGACAATGACATAATAATTCAATAAAACAAGTTCACGAATTAATTTATTCAGAACTAATAACGCCCAAATTGTCAACATGATCATTGCTTTGTAGAGTAAAATTCAAGAATGCTCGTAAAAAATATTTTCATTAAAAATATTGGATGAAGCGCAAATATCAAGGATATTCCACTAAATTCATGGAGTATAGAAGTCAAAGTTTTAACCATTTGGGTATAATAAAGAATGGAATAACAAAAGAAATCACCATGCATGCGATAGATCAGACAGCAAAAGTTATTCCAACAGAATAATAATAACGAACCGGTCGGGTGAAATTCACACAAGCGAGGATGTTCCAATGTAATAATAAATGCGGAATAATAAATTATGGAACCAGTGTCCAGCAGATATACGAGAGAGGATATTCCGATGTAGCGAGAATAATAAAGACGGAATAATAAAATGGAACTGTGTTTGGTGTAAAACACACACAGACATGGATATTCCAACGAGTAATAATAATAAAGACGGAACCAGTCCGGTGTAAAACACATGCATGTGATGTTCCAAATGTAATAATAATAGAAGAATGTCACCAAGTATAGGTAAATCAGCAGATAAAAGTTATTCCAATAGAATAATAAGCAATGGAATAACAACAATTCTCTTCATGAATAAGAAAGAATAACACCCCTTACGGGTACAACAAATAATATTCTCTACCTTAGAAGAACTGAATATTGGAAAAGTGAAGTAGCAGAATACTTTTCTTCTTTCTCTCTATAGTTTCTCTCTCTAGAGTTTCAATGAGTTCGTAAGAAATAATAAAGGAATGAGCTTTCTATTTATAGAAAAACTGAGGGTGGCTCTTGGTCTTAACGAAGGGTCAAAATGACTCTTGGTAATATGAAGAGACAACTACTATTTCATGAAGGGGTAATTAACCTTTGGAACAATCAAGAGGCGCTTAACTCTTGGTAATATGAAGGGACAACTACTATTTCATGAAGGGTAATTACTATCGACGAAGGTAATTACTATCGATTTAACGTAAATACTATTGAAGAAGGTAATTACTATCGACGAAGGTAAATACTATCGACGAAGGTAATTACTATTCACAAAGGTAATTACTATTCACAAAGGTAATTACTATTGACGAAGGTAAATACTATCGATGAAGGTAATTACTATTCACAAAGGTAATTACTATTCACAAAGGTAATTACCATCGACGAAGGTAAATACTATCGACGAAGGTAATTACTATTCACAAAGGTAATTACTATTCACAAAGGACTCTTAGATGATGACATATGGGCCCCCCCATAAAATAATCAAACTTACCACAAACGCCTCATAATGGACTCTTTATATACATCAAGGATTGAATAAATATTACCACAAATCATTTTATTTTTAATCAACACATATTTAATCTTTCAACAATTATAAATCATTTATAACTTGTCGTCTCAATTAATAATTTAATAATATAACATATTATACATGATGATCTTGTGACAATAATTGAATCAATAATATAAGAGATATGATGCAAAGAATTATTGTAGTAATAATTGAGCATAAATTGAGTGACTTCTCACGTAAAGATCAATAATCAATATCGTGCTACTATACAACTAACTCAGACATCGTACTTTTCTACCAGGTAGTTCAACAGTTTTGACGATAACACCTTTGCCGTTATTTTTATAGAAAAAATAATTTTGTCGTTTTCTAACTACGACAATACTTCCGTTATGTAGGGGTCCACTAATGATCGAGCCATCGCATTTAATATTCCCCGACAAAAAAAATATTCCCCGACCAAACGAATATTTTATAACAACTTGCTTACTTTGCAAAATTTATAATATTACCCACAACTATAACATTATATCAAATTTATTCCATAATATTCAAAAAAAAATTTATAGAAAATTCATCTTTATTTATAAAAGCTTGGGTCTTACAACCTCCCCATCTTATGAAATTTCGCCCTCGAAATTAGGGTACGTACCTGATATGATAAAGAGGTGAAGATACCTTGAATACCTTTATCGTTAAAAATATTAAATTCATCTTTGCAATCCTACCAAAGATATTCATTAACAATTCATCTTTGCACTACTGTGCCAAAGATATACAATCAGAAACCAATAATGCCGAGACACAATTTTAATAAGATCACGACCAATTAATTATCCATGCACTCATCGCCAAGGATATTCGTGTTTTCAATTACTGGCCATGATTATACCGAATAATCCTTCGTCATAATCATACCAAGTCTATCAATGCACTACGACCAAAGATGACTTTTACCACATCCATGAATTAATATTTCATTCACGAGACTCATTTCAATAATTAATTCATATCATCGAATCATCCCCGCACTACGTGCCAAGGATATTCATTAAGATCACGACCACGAATTATCCATGCACTACTACCAAAGATAATCGTGTATTCATTAAGATCACAACCACAAATTATCCATGCACTACTACCAAAGATAATCGTGTATTCATTAGTATCACGACCATTAAATTATCCATGCACTACTACCATAGATAATCGTGCATTCATTAGTATCACGACCACAAATTATCCATGCACTACTACCAAAGATAATCGTGTATTCATTAAGTATCACGACCATTAAATTATCCATGCACTACTACCAAAGATAATTGTGTATTCATTAGTATATCACGACCACAAATTATCCATGCACTACTACCAAAGATAATCGTGTTTTCAATTACGGTTATGATTATACCGAACAATCCTCGGTCATAATCATACCAAGTCCATCTATTCACGTAAGCCACGTATTTACTTTCAACATAATATAAGCATGAGGATAATGATATAAAGAATCAATCAAATGAGATAAAGGATAAATATTAAACATTTATAATATAATTTATCCAGATTCAAGAATATCCCCATGTTATCACTCACTTAATAATCTCATAATCTAATATCATTAATATTATAACAATATTTTAATCACTTCTTAAATTTATAAACAATTTATCTCAATTGTTTACGTTTTACCATATAATGCATTTAATCATTCAAAAATGCCATACTCATAAGATATCATCACCAATTATCAAATCCCTCATCAAAAAAAAAATATGCATATACTCTATATAGGATTCTCTAGCCATAAAATCCTATTTTCAACTTTGTTACTTCACATAACATATTTAACTCATATGTTCGTAACTAAACTATTCTCATGACAAATACCAAATCAGTCCCAAAAATATTTCTTTTCTGGGATTTAGCATAATATAGTCCCATGATGAAAATATATTTTTCTCGGAATTTTTAAAATTCATTTACTATTTTTCAAAAATCAATTTCTAATTAATTCCTTAAGAAATTAGCTACCTCAAGTTTAACTCCAAAAATTCCCAAATCTTGGCAGGACCTTACACATGTTAATGTGAGCCTCCAATTTAAATTTCATGGTCATCTGAGTTATAGAACTCCGGTTATAGCATTTTTGTCAAAAAAAACCTAAATATTGAAATGGTCATAACTTGTTCATTTTAAGTCGTAATGAGCTCATTTTTGGACAGGAGGTACTTTATAACATATATTTTCATGTCCCAAAAGGCCAGAATTTTTCACATAAATTTAGTGGCTGAAACAGCCCTTAAAGTTTCTAGGCAGTAGCGTTTTTGTAATTTCTGACTTTGGACTCTTTTGCTAAATTCAGTCCCACACGAAAATCTACAAACACCTTTTCCAGTGATTCCACTTGGATAAGCTACAAAACTCATAGATCTAACTCTAGGACTTGACCACACTCAAAAATTCAAAATATAATAGGAGATATGATCAATTGAATTTCATGTTACGTTTTTTACCAAAATCGATTTTTCAACCCTTTGTGATTTCTAAGAAACTTTCATGTTTTCACATAATAACCACATAACTCATCATAACACTTACTAATACTTCATATACCCATGATTTTCATTAGTCCAATGCTTTTATTATGACTTTCATCATAATCCTCGTAAATGCATCCTTTTAGTTGAAGAAATATTTGAGGGTTTAAGAAATGAGTTTTTTGACTTTGGGTCATCAATACAAAATTCGATTTCACGCCTAGGGTAGGCCAGAAATCTTCAAGAATACGTCAAGAAATTTATTAATGATAGAAATATCATTCAAAATCGCTACTCTTATCCAAGACTTGGATAATACGTTACATTGATACCAACTGTGACTTCTATCCTTTAACCTAGATAAAGACCTCACAATGATACCTATCAACTTGTCATCGTCATTCACGACGCCGCCTACTGAAAGTCCGCTTTGCATTCCAAACAAGGAAGTCAACAACGAAAGGATCGGGGCTCTTTACTTATGGCTTGATATAATGGTGATTAACTTTTGGGTTTGGTTACTTTGAATTTGTATAACAGGTTGGTTAGGAATATGAAAGCTAACAACCTTACAAAAAGAATAATAAGTAGTTAATCAATCGTTTTCAAAAATTACCTCAAAGGAAAGTATTTTCAAAGAGATAAGATCGTGAAAGTGTTTATTTGAAACAACAAGATTAATAAACAGTGGAGGTAATGAAGGTTTCTCCCAACGAAGTTTCAATAGATAAATCAAAGTCTAATTTTTTCGGAGTCAAATTTAAATATTGAACACAACTAGGTAGAATAAAAGAGTGGGTAGAACTTGTATTGAATAAAGTATAGACTTCGCAATAATTTATAATTAATTTACCCGTAATAACTTCGTTCGGGGTTTTCGAATAAACGCCTCGCTTAAATTACCGAAGTTTGACTTTTACTATAGGGTACATTCCACCCTTAAGTGCTTTCTTCACATTCTCGATCCATGATTTGAATCATTATTCTCCGATCCATATCAAATTCGGGTTGACCGCTATGCATGTGGTAATTCAATTCGATGTGGGTTCTCCCAATTGTCATTCAAAAAGCAAAGTCCATTTCATCTATTTTGGCTTTATTGGATCGGACGCCTTTTTCTACACTATCAACGCGCCAGTGCCTTTTTACCCATGCATCGCTTATTCTCCTTCGTTCGCTTGTTTCTTCTTTCATACTAATCTTTGATTTTTAAATTCTCGATTCCAACTTTAATATCTTACACCTCGCCAAAGCGTGATTTTGTTCGAGCATCACATATCGGGTAACCCAATTTTGAATTGTTGTATCCTTTGTTCCACGCATCGTCTTGCTAGTTCTTCAACCTCGTTTCTTCTAGCTCACGAACACGATTTTGTAATTCTAAGTTTTGATCATAAATTTCTTCTAACCAATTCTCCTCTTCTTCCTCTTCTTCTTCTCTCACTCATTGCGCGCCTCTCAAGAACTAGCTCTAAAAGTGCAAACAATTAGTTCTTCATTCACTACGTGGATATCTCTAATTTTTTCCTCGGCGTCTGATTAATCGTATTAACTCGATTAGTGATTAAAGGTGTCACAACGGTCACATTCACTCCATTGTGAATATTTTCAACCGCCATTTCCAAACACCGCCACAACACAAGGGTTAATTAATATATCAAATATTATCCCTATACTCGATTCGACCAATTAAATAACAAATAAACTTAGGTAGGTCATACTAGCGAAGGAATTTCCGCTCTCCCTCCTAGTTCTTATCTTGCATCTTAGCCAGGGATCATATCCCTAAGCTCTGTTACCAACTGTGACGCCCCCAAAATTAGGTATACGTCACCCATCTTGGGTCGCCACTTACATGGTACATAAATTCAAATACAAACTTAATTATACATCTTTCGTATAACATACGACAATACATAAACTGAGAGTTCTAATAGGAATATTGTCATTTAGACAATATCCATACTCAAGGAGTCCTCATACATTTATTGTCACACTATTTAATGTAATAGTGAGGACTACTAATGCTATCTGAGGACCATCACTCTTTTCCCCGACTCGTCCCAGCCTATATTCTCATTTTCAAGAGAACAAAGTGAAAGAAAGGGTGAGCTCAACTAGCCCAAAGAAGAAATATTATAACTAAGATAATGCGTAATAAATTATCAATAGTCTTCAACAATGTTAAACCGATAAAATACAATAGACAACCAGTTTAATCTGCAATGAATATGCAATCCATTAAAAGAGTCAAGTAGAAAATAAAGTCTACTATCTTTTAGGTTTTAAAAGGTTTTCATCAATTTTTATCACTAAGACTCGGTTTAATGAATAAACCACAATATCTAATCATCCTCGCATTTCTGGCCAAGGATTTTCATCAAATTATCAATGATCACGACTATACCGAATCACCCCGGTAATAATCATACCAAAAACTATCCATCATCGCATTACAGGTGCCAATCGAGGACTTTTGTCACATCATTTATATCATGCCATGATTATACCGAATGATCCTCGGTCATAATCATACTAAGTTCATCTACGCACATATAAGCCAAAGATAACATAATATAAATATGAGGATGATGACAATGACATAATAATTCAATAAAAAAAAGTTCACGAATTAATTTATTCAGAACTAATAACGTCCAAATTGTCAACATGATAATCGCTTTGTAGAGTAAAATTCAAGAATGCTCGGAAAAAATATTTTCATTAAAAATATGGATGAAGCGCAAATATCAAGGATATTCCACTAAATTCATGGAGTATAGAAGTCAAAGTTTTAACCAACCGGGTATAATAAAGAATGGAATAACAAAAGAAATCACCATACATACGATATAGATCGCAGGCAAAAGTTATTCCAACAGAATAATAATAACGGAAACTGTGTCGTGAAATTCACTAATCAATTGGATGTTCCAAATGTAATAATAAATGCGAATAATAAATTATGGAACTGTGTCCAAGCAGATAATACAGTAGAGGATATTCCGCTGTAATAATAAAGACTTTAATAATAAAATGGAACTGTGTCCGTGTAAACACATGCATGTGATATTCAAATGTAATAATAATAAAGACGGAACTGTGTCCTGTAAAACACATGATAGGATGTTCCAATGTAATAATAGAAGAATGACACCAAGTATAGGTAAACTGCAGATACAAAAGTTATTCCAATAGAATAATAAGCGAGTGGAATAACAACAATTCTCTTCATGAATAAGAAAGAATAACACCCTTTACTTGTACAAACAAATAATATTCCCTACCTTGTAAGAATCGAATATTGGAAAAGTGAAGTAGCAGAATACTTTTCTTCTTTTCTCTATAGTTTCTCTCTACCAGAGTTTCAATGAATTCGTAAGAAATAATGAAGGAATGAGCTTTCTATTTATAGAAAACCGGGGGTGACTCTCGGTCTTAACGAAGGGTCAAAATGACTCTCGTAATATCAAGAGACAACTACTATTCATGAAAGGGTAATTAACCTTTGGAACAATCAAGAGCGCTTAACTCTTGGTAATATCAAGGGACAACTACTATTTCTGAAGGGATAATTACTATCGATTTAAGGTAATTACTATTGACGAATGTAAATACTATTGAAGAAGGTAATTACTATCGACGAAGGTAAATACTATCGAATAAGGTAATTATTATTCACAAAGGTAATTACTTATTTACAAAGGTAATTACTTATCGACGAAGGTAAATACTATCGACGAAGGTAATTACTATTCACAAAGGTAATTACTATTCACAAAGGTAATTACCATTGTGAAGGTAAATACGACGAAGGTAATTATTATTCACAAAGGTAATTACTATTCATTAAAGGTAATTACTATCGACGAAGGGACTTCTTAGATGATGATATGGGCCCCCCACAAATAATCAAACTTACCACAAACGCCTCAAAATGCACTTTATATACATCAAGGATTGAATAAATATTATTATAAATCATTTTATTTTTAATGATATATAATAATTATCAATTAATCTTCACTAAGCAATTATCAAGAATAATCATTTATCAAGAAATACATCGTAGTTCATTTTGACTGCACTTCTTTATTATATTTTTATAGAAAAATAATTTTTTTGCTTTTTAAATAATTTAATATTATCCATTACATATTATCTAATGATCGTAGTTCATTTATCAAAAATATTCTCGATCAAACGAATATTTTATAACAATTTCTTTACTTTGCAAAATTTATATTTATTATTATAATATATATCAATTTATTCCATAATATTCAAAAATATTTATAGAAAATTCATTTTATTTATAAAAGTCAGTCTTACATCAAGAGTTTGAAATACCTTCTCCGATCGTCTTCGTCCGCTCGAGGATGGTATGCCGAATCAATCATAAATCCGCCCATAGCTTTTTGTAAGCTAACCCAAAATTGTGAAGTGAATCTTGGGTCACCATCCAAAAACTATGGATACTGGCATGCCATGCAATCTCACAATTTACATACATATGAGCAAAGACGCTCAAGTGAATATGTAAGACCCCATCTTTTATAAATAAAGATGAATTTTTCTATAAATATTATTTTTGAATATTATGGAATAAATTTGATATAATGTTATAGTTCAGGTAATATTTATAAATTTTGCAAAGTATGCAAGTTGTTATAAAATATTCGCTTGGCCTGAGAATATTCTTTTTGTAGTGGAATATTCGCATAATGGCTCAATCATTGGTGGACCCCATTAATGTAATTATTGTTTGATCGAGAAAACGATAAAAATATTTTATAAAAATAACTACGAGGTGTTACCGTTAAAACCGCTTGAACTACCCGGTGGTAAAAGTACAAGAATACGCTGAGTCGCATAAGAAGACACTCAGATTGATTATCGATGCTTACGTGAGAAGTCACTCACCTACGCTCAATTATCGCTACAAAGAATTGCCGATCATATCTCTTATATTATCGATTCAATTATTGTCACAAAGATCATCCTCAGATAATATGTTATAAGATTAAATCAATAATCGAGACTACAAGTTATAAATGATTAATAATTGTTGAAAGATTAAATATGTGTCGGATGAAAAAAATGATTTGTGGTAAGTTTGATTATTTTATGGGGGCTTATATGTCATCATCTAAGAGTCTCTTCACAATAGTAATTACCTCTTGTGAATAGTATTTACCTTCACATAAGAGATTTACCTTCGATAATAATAATAATTACCTTCACAATAAGAATTACCCTTGTGAATAGATTTACCTTCACAATAAGAATTACCCTTGTGAATAGTATTTACCTTCACAATAGTATTTACCTTCGCTAATAGTAATTACCTTTTACCAGACGTCAATCACTTGTCGCTTCACATTACAAAGCGCCGAACCACTTGTCGTTTCACATTACAAAGGCCAAACCAACCGCAAGCCACTCGCCTTTTCACACTAAGAAAAGCTAAGCTAGAAATCTTCTATAAATAGAGGCCTAGGGCTTCATTATTTTTCACTTAATTCATTCAAGCTTATAGAGAGAGAAAGTATAGAGAATAAGAGAGAAAGAAGAAGAGTATTTTGTTACTACAATCTACCGCAGATTCAATCTCCTACCAAATGTAAGGGTGTTATTCTTTCTTATTCATGAAGAGAACGTTGTTATTCCATCGCTTATTATTCTCGTTGGAATAACTCAGATACTGCTGGCTTACCCTATATTTGATGACATTCTTCTATTATCCGCTGAACATCCCGTCAGCTGTGTTTTACACTGCACTGGGTTCCGCCTTTTATTATTATTCATTGAACATCCTCGTCTCGGTGTTTTACAATCAACTCGGTTCCGCTTTATTATTATTCTCGCTGAATATCCTATCTCGTGGTGTTTTACAATCGTTCCGGTTCCATCTTTTATTATTCTCGTTGAACATCCTCGCTTGTGAAATTTCACCGACCGTTCCGTTATTTATTATTCGCTGAATAACCCGTCTGCGGCCTATCGCATTTACGGTGATTTCTTTTGTTATTTCATTCTTTATTATACCCAAATAAGTTAAAACTTTGACTTCTATACTCCATGAAATTAGTGGAATATCCTCGATATTTCATGTTTCATCCAAAGATCTTTCATGAAAATATTCTTCCGATCATTCTTGAATTTTACTCTACAAAAACAAAGATCATGCCGATAATTTGGACGTTAATAATTTCCCGGATAAAATAATTCTTGAACTTGTTTTTATCAATTCTTATATCATTGTCATCATCCTCATGTTTATATTTTTTTAAAGTCATCTCGTGGGTATTCAGAAAGCATAGATGGACTTGGTATGATTATGACCAGAGACTATTCTTGGTAATCACGATCGTAATGTTACAAATGATGTGGTAAAATCCTCAAAGGGTCGTAATGCATCGATGGATGCTTGTTGGTATGATCATGACTATTAATGAATACACAAATATTCTTGGCCCGTAGCAGTATGAATAATTGTGGTCGTGATACTAAAGAATATCCTTAGTCAGAAAGTGGGTGATTCGATGATATGAATATTTATTAAAGTCGAGTCTCAAATATAATGTTGATGAAAACCTTTAAAACCTAAAAGATAGTAGATTTTATTTTCTACTTGACTCTTTTAATGGATCAAGATATTCACCGCAGCTTAAACCGGGTTGTCTATTCAGATTTTATCGCTTAATATTGTCAAGACTATTGATAATTTATTCTCGCATTATCTTAGTCATAATATTTCTTACCGGGCTAGTTGAGCTCACCCTTTCTTTCACCGTTTCTTCGTGAAATGAGAATATAGCCGGGACGAAGCTCTGGGAAACGAGTGATGGTCCTCAAGATAAGATTAGTAGTCCCTCACTATTCGTGAAATAGTGTGATAATAATTGTAATGAGGACTCCTTTTTCGAGTTCAGATAATATCTAGTAGATTTATATTTGTATTTAAACTCACGCTTTATGTCGATTGTACACCTACGCTTATGTTAGTAAGTTGTATTTAAATTCCGTACTACGTAAGTGGCGCACCCAAGACGGGTGATGTATACCTAATTTTGGGGCGCCACACGGTTGGTATCGAGCTAGGATATGATCCTCGCTAAGATGTGAGAATAGTACTAGAGGGAGAGACGGGAATACCTTCGCTAGTAGTTTGACCTACCTAAGTTTACGTATATATTATCGGGTTGGTCGTAAGATAGGATAATTTGTTACACGTCAATTAACCTTTTGTTTTGTGGCAAGATTCAAAATGACATCCGAGAATGTTGAGAATAAGAATGGAGCGCAGCGATCGTTGATTCACCACATATCAATAATCGTGATAATGTGCATCGTGAAGGCGACAATCCTCATGCAAACAATAACACCGACCAAATGATGAATGATCAAATGTTCAGAGGCTTTTTATACAATTTATGCAACAAAGAAAGTAGAGAGCGACTTCGCCCAAAACGTAGGTGGAAACACGTAAAAACTCTCAAGGTCACCGCTAAACAATTCAAGGAGCCGGGACCAATTTGAGTTTAAGGAGAGCCAAAACCACTTCGCGCTAAGTAATGGATAAAGCAGATTACCAAGATATTTGATGTCTTGGGATGTTCCGAGGAGCAAAAGGTTCCTTTCACGCTTTTATGTTGCGCGGAGAGGCAGATTACTAGGTGGGAATTCCAGAAACGACTCAACTCGTCAGATCAAGATATCTTCGGGAGAAGTTCCAGAGTCGTTTCAACGATAAATACTTTCCGAAAGTATTCGCCATATGAAGGAGGTGGAATTTATCAAGTTGGAATAAAACAATACGACCGTGTCGCAATACGAGGCAAAATTTATGAGTTATCACTATTCAGGCCCCACTTGGTGGATAATGAAGAGAGAATGGCGTTAATATTTTTAAGAGGTTTGAAGTCGAGCTACGCCAACATCTTATTTCTCATAAACCGTGTTTGTATTCAGATGTTGTAAATAGGGCTCGCTTAGTGGAACGCGATAACGAGTCAACACAACAAAAAGAGAGCAAATTGACAAAATTATAATATCAAATGAGAGTAGTCATCGGCGGTGACAACAAGCGTGAGGGAATCAAACAGCCAGATATGGTAACCACTTGGTAATCGTACCAAAACAATAAGAATGGACATTTCAAGAAACGGAGATTCAACAATGGTGGAAAGACGTAAGACCAAAGACCCATTGTTAAGGAAGGAGAAAGACCACCTATCATATGCTTCAAATGCGAGGAGAGGGACACATCACCAAATCAAGGCCACGCCGCCCAAAGCATGTTATAATGTGGAAGAGAAGGTCACTTAGCTCGATTTTGTCATTGCCATCAAGACAAATTCAATGCTAGGATGGAGGCACCAAAGGCCATCCCGTAAAAATTCAAAACCTAGAAAGTGCAAGGGAGAAGGTTGTTGTTGACCTCCCAAAGAGCAAGGAATCCGAATGAGGTCATCACGTAAGCTTTATCATAAACTCTAATGAAGTCTATACTTTATTTGATAATTTGCTCTACCCATTCTTTTATTTCTCCTACTTACGCATCATCGATTAAATTTGACCGAGAAATTAGACTTCGATTTATCCGTGGAAACTCCGTTGGGAGAAACCTTCATTACATCCATCGCTTATAAGTCTTGTTTGGTTCAAATTTGCACTCCTCACATTACCTCGTCGATCTTATTTCATTTAAAGCATATACTTTCAGAATAATCTTATTCATTTATTAATAAAAAGTATTAATTTATTAAAGGCTTTTAATTATCTACACGATGATGTCGCTTTTATAATATGTGATAAACCCATAGTTTTAAGCAATGCTTTTAGAATAATGATGATGATCATTCTAATGAGATCTAAATTTTAGAAAGCTTAAAACTAAAATAGTTCCCAATCATTGATTACTAAATCGGGGATTAGTGAATCCTGATAGATTGGTACATACGCTGCTTGCTTCATCGATGAGGATGATTGATCTCACGATCATTTGTGTGGAGACACTAAAGCAAGTATGTAGGTGCTTATTAGAGAATAAGTTCATCGAACGTGGCTCGCTAAGGAATACCTAATGGAGTTTTATTTCATTCGTCATCAGAATTCTCAGAGTGATAGAAGACAAGTAATCCTCGACTTGAGATCATCATAAGATTCTTGTGTATGATGAGTTATACTTTGACTTATTCCTTAAGACCCTTAGGTATATCAAAGGGTATGTTGGGTATAATAAGTTGTACATGGAGATAATGTATGATCAATAAAGAATCTACCACTTTAATAAAAGAAGAGAAATGTCCTATGTGATTCGATAAATGACAACCCAAAGAGTCCTCGGGGTTAAGGCGTAATGAAATTAGAAAGGAGTTTCTAATTTGCATTATTTGAGTTGTGCATTTAAGGATCTAAATACATATAATTAAATAAAATAAGACTCGACAAAGAATTCCATGCCTTATATTTAATCGGGACATCAGATGGTGGAAGGATTGAATTGTACAGAACTATTTACTCAAAGGTTCTTTAATGATTAATGTTGAAATCTATATTATCCGGAAAGTCGCTGATCGCTAGGAGGCTTATCCCCTATCAGAATAAATATTATTTATTTAAATAAATTAATTGTTTAATTTATTTATTTAAATAAGATTAGAATTGTTCTAATTGATTTATTCACAACCGCTTAATATGGAGAACCTAAAGGGTCACACCATAAAAGGAAGAATAATTATTTAAGAAGTTAATGGCATAATCGTAATAATATAGTTATGTATATTTAATTTAATCTATGGTGATAGTAATAAATTAAATAGCTTAATATTTATTATTTAATATTTTAGAAATATTAAATATAAATTAATAAGAGGAGTCTTATTAATATTATTACAATTATTATTATTTTAATTTCTAAAAGAGTTTAGGAATTAATTTAATATAAGTATTTCATTTATTCCTAATCGATTAGAAGGAAAATTAGTTAAAGGAGTTTAATTAATTATCCCTAATAAGATTAGGGAGCTTAATTAATTAAAAGAATTTAATTAATTAAATAAAACCCAATTCCTTAATTGTTAAGGTGGGTTGCCCACATCTATAAATAAGAGGAGTCTTATTATGGGCAAGGGGGGTTGTCGATTTTTCAACAACAACATACGTAATAATTCCAATTGTTGGAGAGTACGCCTTTTTATATGTAGATAGAAAACTAGGTTTAGCCAAACACCCATCTCTTGAATTTTATTCTTCCTCGTGGATCACCCCAGAGGCCAAACACATGGGTGGCTAACGCCGATCAAAGGAAGGAACCAAACCCCGTGGATTCAAGTCGAACGCGAAAAGGATTTGGAGGTGAACTCAGACCGAGGAAGCTCGATCTTCAAGGGGTATGATTTATTCTTTATCTTTTCGCTTAATTAATAATTATGCATAAAGGGTGATCCGTATATGGTTTGTAAAATTTTTAAACTCGATTTTACACGCTCCAAGACTTTTTTTTGCAATTTGATCATGGTTTATGAATATTACAAACCTAAAAGGGCATCGAGCCAAACCTTTATGCTAATTATTAATTGTTTTAATTTGATATGTATATCGATATGTGTTTAGTAATAATTTAATTGGGCATAATTTTATCAGATAAATTTAAAAAAAAAAAAAAAAAAAAAAAAAAAAAAAAAAAAAAAAAAAAAAAAAATGAAATTTTTTTTTAACAAAATTTTTTTTTAAAAAAAAAAAAATTTTTTAAAAGAAGCATAATATCAATATATAATATATAACAAATAAAATCGGAAAAATCAATAATAATGATTAATAAAATTTATATTTTTTAAAATCAAATATATAATATATAATTAAATTATATACATTATATATATATATATATATATATATATATATATATATATATATATATATATATATATATATATATATATATATATATATATATATATATATATATATATATATATATATATATATATATATATATATATATATATATATATATATATATATATATATATATATATATATATATATATATATATATATATATATATATATATATATATATATATATAATATTATTTTATTTTATTTATATTTAAATAAAAAGTTTATTTTAATTTTAAAATAAAAGGTTTATTTTAATATTAAAATAAAAAAAGTTTATTTTAATTTTAAAATTAAATTTCATGCTAACTAATTAGAGTTGGAATTGGATTCCATGATAACTAATTGGAGTTGAAATTGATTTTATTTTTCCTTAAATAAAGGAGTTTATTTAGATATGAAATAAGATTTCATATTATTCAAAATAAAAGAGTTTATTTGTGAATGAAGAAAGAGAATCCATAATTTTCCTTAAATAAAGAGAGTTTATTTAGATATGAAATAAGATTTCATATTATTCAAAATAAAAGAGTTTATTTGTGAATAGAAAGAGAATCCTAATTTCCTTAAATAAAGGAGTTTATTTAAATATGAAATAAGATTTCATATTATTCAAAATAAAGAGAGTTTATTTTGAAAAAGAAAATAATCCGTGTTTCCTTTTAAAAAAGATTTTTTTTTTACATGGAATTGATTCATAATTAATTAAAATAAAAGAGTTTATTTTAATTAAAGAGTTTATTTTTTTTTTTTTTATATGGAATCGATTCCATAATTAATTAAAATAAAGGAGTTTATTTTGATTAAAGATTTTGATTAAAATAAAATAGTTTATTTTATTCAAAATTAGATAAATTAAAATAAAATAGTTTTATTTTGATTTAAATTTGGATTAAAATAAAGGAGTTTATTTTGATTCAAAATAGATTTTATACTAACTAAATTTGCCCATTAAATGATATCAATATATATATTAAATGTTTATTATTCATAAGATGAATGTTATTTATCGATGCATATGATGATGTGTATGATAATAAATGGGATTGATTATGGACTATCGACCAACGATGATTGGATTTTATTTTAGTGGATGCATGAATGTACGGGTTTTTTAAATGGGGTCTCACAGACTGCCTTTCTCTATTTTTTTTCTTAATGTAAATTCTATCTCCTCCTATGCATTTCCCTCGATCACGATCAAGGTTTCTATTTATTTTAAATAGTTTTGTAATAGGAATAGTTAGAATTAATTTTGAAAAATTAGAGATCAAGGAGCAAAGGAGCGCCAAGACCCGCTTTGTAATGGAGCCCTAAGTTTAAATGTAATAGTTATATTTAAATATTATTTTCGCACCCCTAGAGTTCGAATTTTGGTTCACTTGGTGGCTCTAGTGAACCAAACTAGAATAAAAGTCCATAATCAATCCGTAGAATATAGTATTCTATATGCATGCTTATACTATATATATTATATATTATGCAAACATGCTTCAGATGTTCATTAATACGACGCGATTTTATATATATATGTAATGCACGCGCTAAACAAGATGAGACAAATTAATAACAAACCCCTCAATTTTTTATATTAAGTCCTAAGCTGCTCAAAGATATTTGAATATCGAACGTCGCTTTCTAGCATGATAAAATTAATAGAGTATTAAATATTTAATATGAGTTTGTTGTGTCACCACAAGGCAAGTATTAAGTATTTAAGATGTTAATTTATCACATTTGATGCTTATAAAGAAAATTGAACAATATTGTTTTGTCAGGTCACCACAAGGATGATATTTTTCTTTTTGAATATATGGAGTGCTAGGTTTGATTTAACTTCGATAATTTTGATTCTGGATGTGCCACCACTGATCAAAATAATCTAAGAGGCAAAATAAAAGGAGTCAGATAGTTGATGTAATTGACAAAAGTTGTTTCACCTATTTATTTATATATAGTTTGTTGTGTCACCACAAGGCTATATACATTTGAAATGGGATCCTTATTCTCACTAGCAAATCTTTAATTAGATTTTGTTTAACTATATAAGTGAGGGTAATATAGTTTGAAGAAAATAGTGGGAGATACCAATTTAAAACAAGACCTAAATTATTTTGGTAATTAATAAAAGAATGTATGTTAAAATGTTGTTAATTACAAATTCATTTACGTAATTTTACAATGTCTAAAATTACTATCATCGAAAGCATATATTAGATGCTAAATTAACGTAATCAATTAAACTGGATTGGTTAAGGAATTTGAGAATAGTTCTCATAAAGTAAAAAGCTATCTTATGTCCTTAATACGCCTATCCTCGCAATGGTTGCGCATAATGCCTCCGAGGAAGAGATTGCTACTTTTAGAAAGTGGCAAGATGATGCACACTGGCTCAATGCATCATGCTCAGATCCACGAGTAACGAAGCTCAACACACAAGATGAAACTATGGATGCTTCTACTATATTCCCGCACATCAAGTAGTTGATGGTGAGGAAAGTAGGACCGATAGATATCGACATCTCAAGGAGCTCTTCCGATCTAGAACGGCCAATGGCACTATAAGATGCATAAAAAGTTCTTAACATAATCAATTTGATTGATCAATTAGACAAACGAAGTTTTGTCATGGATGGAGAGTTGAGCCAAGATTTGATCTTGCACTCACTCCCTGATTCTTTCATTAATTGTTGTGAATTTTTCATATGAACAAGCTAGATATCGCCTCACCGATTTGCTTAACATATTGAAAAATGTTGAGAGTCACTTTCCAACCAAGAAAGATCAAGTCTTCACCGGTAGGGGCCAAAGGATCTTCTCAAAAGAAGAACGATTCAAAGAAGGTAAATAGAAAGGCATAAACAAAGGATAATAAGAACAAAATCGATACGGATAGCAAAGGAGTTTGCTTCCACCGCAATAAGCCCGACACATCGGAAAGAAATCATGAAGAAGCATCTTGCAGAGGCTAACCAAAGAAGCTTAGTGAAGTTTTTACATAATACGCTTTTTGTTCATGATTAAAATAAATTTTTCTTTAAGTCAAGGTTCTACTTGGGTATTGGATACCGACTTTGGTTATCATAAATATAGATTTATGAAGGACCAAGGTAAGTAGAAAGCTAAACAAATATAAGTAATCCTATGTGTGGAAAATGAAGCAAAGGTTGTCACATTAGCCATATAGAAACTTATAGTTTAGCAATGCCTACACGCAAATCTATTAAGTCAATAAGTTGTTATCAGATTCCATCTTGTTAAAAATATTATTTCCATTTTATTGTTGGACAATGAAATCTTTGGTATTATAATTAAGAACAATTGTTGTTCTATTTATAATAATAATGTTTTGTATAGAATCGAATATTACTTAATAAATTTTGTATACTGACTTACATGAAAAATATTTTGCATATTGAACAAATTAGTATATAAGAAAAGGAGATGATCATTCAAAGAGTCGAATGTGTGTATTTGTTGAATACAAGTGTGAATTATTTGAAAGGTTCAAAGAATTCGTAATGAAACAAATTGGCAAAGTATTAAGATTCTTTGATTAGATCAAGGAATAAATACTTGTGCAATAAGTTTCTAGATCATCTCAAATGGTTTTTTCATAATGGACACATCCCGATACATAATAATTGATTGATGTGTATCGAAAGGAAAAATCGCACTTGTTGGACATGGTGCGGTCCATAATGATTTTACCGACATTCCAAAGATCCTTCAGGATAATGTCCTAGAAATGGTCGACATATCATTAAAAAGGTAACCTCTCAAAATCCTTTCAAGACTCCATAAAAGTTATGGATGTGGAGGATTCCTAATCTTAAGTATGTTAAGATAAGGGGTTGTCCAACTTATGTGAAAAGGTTTCAAAGGATAAGCTTGGGACAAGATTTGACAAGTACGTATTTGGACATCCTAAAGTAAGTTTAGGTATATGTTCTATAATCCTACTTAGCAAAAGGTGTTTGTTATAAACACGCCTTCTAAGATAAAGGTGTTTATCATCAAAGGGCTAGTGGAGGATAATAGATCTTCAAGAGTTCAAGAACCACAAAACACTATAAGTCAAATAAGAGAAACCATAGATGTAATTCTATTGTACCACAAATCAATCAGAATCGAATAGTACCAAAGATACCTAGAGGTATGGATTCATCATGGATGATGATGATGATGAGATGATGACACATCATGAGAAGATGATGATCCCAGTTACATTCGATGAGGCAATCAAAAAGAGTTCAAAAGTGTGTACAAAAGGGTCAAGTGGGAGCATCGTGACATTCCTAGTATTATATGTTGATATACTACTTGATAAGGAATGACATACCAATGCTACAATCAAAAGATAAAGTTGTTCTAAACATTCCTCCATGAATGATTTGGGAAGAGTATCTTAATTGGGGATATAAATCTATATAGATAGATTTAAGAGGATGCTCGACTTAACCCAAGGAACGATATTCATTTGATGCTAAAGTCGCTTAGCATGGCAAACTCCAAGAGATGTCTCATGTCGATGAGCTATGGAGTGTATCTCTTAATAGTCCCCATAGACTCCAAAAAAGAGAGATCGCATGAGTGACAATCATGTATGCAATGAAATATACGAGACCCGATGTCGATCACCATATTCTGGAGAAGTTCATATGAGTCGCTGAAAACATCTTAAAGTGCTTAACCCAAGACTAAGGATGTGATCATATTCATGGTGGGTCTAAATTAAAACTAGAGGGCTTAATGCACTCAAGTTTTTCGTATGCACTCAAGATGACGTAAAAATCCACTTTAAGGTAAAAGTGTTATCTCGAACAAAGGCAAAGTTGAATCGAAAGGTTCCAAACAAAGAAAGAGTTGTCGGTTTAGTGATAAAGACAAAGTATATAGCTATAAATGAAGTCGCAAGTTGATTGTTTGGATTAAAAGTTCATTACGTAACCAGAATAGTTCCTAAGTCTCATCTTCGATCTAAACATGTGTGTGGCACTTTCATTTGATTATTAGAATCATCGAAAGATGGGAAATCACTATAGAGATAGTGGACTCTCAAGAACAACATTACATATCCATTAACTAAAGCTTATCCAACAAAGCAGGATAATCGCCACTTAGAGAAGAAGAGTATAAGATACCAACGACGATCGATCTTTTTAGTGCAAGTGGGAGATTGAAAGTAGTATGCACACAAGCCAATCATGTTTGATGATAAAGCATATACTTTGTAATAATCTTATTCATTTATTAATAAAAAGTATTAATTTATTAAAGGCTTTTAATTATCTACATGATGTCGCTTTTATAATATGTGATAAACCCATAGTTTTAAGCAATGCTTTTAGAATAATGATGATGATCATTCTAATGAGATCTAAATTTTAGAAAGCTTAAAACTAAAATAGTTCCCAATCATCGATTACTAAATCGGGGATTAGTGAATCCTGATAGATTGGTACATACGCTGTTTGCTTCATCGATGAGGATGATTGATCTCATGATCATTTGTGTGGAGACACTAAAGCAAGTATGTAGGTGCTTATTAGAGAATAAGTTCATCGAACGTGGCTCGCTAAGGAATACCTAATGGAGTTTTATTTCATTCGTCAATAGGAATTCTCAGAGTGATAGTAAAGACAAGTGATCCTTGACTGAGATCATCATAAGATTCGTGTGTATGATGAGTTATACTTTGACTTATTCCTTAAGACCCTTAGGTATATCAAAGGGTATGCTTGGGTATAATAAGTCAGTATATGGAGATAATGTATGATCAATAAAGAATCTACCACTTTAATAAAAGAAGAGAAATGTCCTATGTGATTCGATAAATGACAACCCAAAGAGTCCTGGTTATAGGCGTAATGAAATTAGAAAGGAGTTTCTAATTTGCATTATTTGAGTCAGGCATTTAAGGATCGAAATACATATAATTAAATAAAATAAGACTCGACAAAGAATTCCATGCCTTATATTTAATCGGGACATCAGATGGTGGAAGGATTGAATCAGCACAGAACTATTTACTCAAAGGTTCTTTAATGATTAATGTTGAAATCTATATTATCCGGAAAGTCGCTGATCGCTAGAGAGGCTTATCCCTATCAGAGAATAAATATTATTTATTTAAATAAATTAATTGTTTAATTTATTTATTTAAATAAGATTAGAATTGTTCTAATTGATTTATTCACAACCTGCTTAATATGGAGAACCTAAAAGGGTCACACCATAAAAGGAAGAATAATTATTTAAGAAGTTAATGGCATAATCGTAATAATATAGTTAAGTATATTTAATTTAATCTATGGTGATAGAATAAATTAAATAGCTTAATATTTATTATTTAATATTTTAGAAATATTAAATATAAATTAATAAGAGGAGTCTTATTAATATTATTACAACGCTATTATTATTTTAATTTCTAAAAGAGTTTAGGAATTAATTTAATATAAGTATTTCATTTATTCCTAATTCGATTAGAAGGAAAATTAGTTAAAGGAGTTTAATTAATTATCCCTAATAAGATTAGGGAGCTTAATTAATTAAAAGAATTTAATTAATTAAATAAAACCCAATTCCTTAATTGTTAAGGTGGGTTGCCCACATCTATAAATAAGAGGAGTCTTATTATGGGTGTGATGGGTTGTTCGTTTTTTTAACAACAACGTAATAATTCCAATTTGTTCGAGAGAGTACGCCTTTTTCTATAGAGATAGAAAACTAGGTTTAGCCAAACACCCATCTTCTTGAATTTTTTTTTCTTCCTCGTGGATCACCCCAGAGGCCAAACATTTGGGTGGCTAACGCCGATCAAAGGAAGGAACCAAACCCGTGGATTCAAGATCGAACGCTAAAAGGATTTGGAGGTGAACTTGTACCGAGGAAGCTCGATCTTCAGGGGGTTGATTTTATTCTTTATCTTTTCGCTTAATTAATAATTATGTATAAAGGGTGATCCCGTATATGGTTTAAAATTTTTAAACTCGATTTTTACACGCTCGCATTTTTTTTGCAATTTGATCACAAGTTTTTATGAATATTACAAACGATGCGATTTGGGTCATTGTTGATAGATTGACCAAGTCCGCTTCATTTCTTACCGACACGAGAAACTTATACACTTGAACGCCTTGTCAGATGTACATAAACGAGATTGTAAGATCGCAAGGTATGCGGTATCCATAGTTTCTAATCGAGACCCAAGATTCACTTCACGATTTTGGGTTAGTTTGCAAAAAGCTATGGGCACAGACTTACGATTTAGCTCTAAGATATCATCCTCGGATTTGGACGGGACAAATGGAAAGGACTATTCAAACTCTTCAAGATCTATTAAGACTCTGTGTCCTTGATTTCAAGGGAGTTGGGACAAGTTCTTACCATGGTGGAGTTTTCCTACAACAACAGCTTATCAGCAAGTATTGGCATGGCTCCATTCAAGCGTTGTATGGAAGAAAGTGTCATTCTCCAGTATGCTGGGATGAGATCGGTGAAGCAACGTTGTTGGGACCGGAGTTGGTACGTGATGACTACTTTAAAAGATCCAAACGATCCGACAACGTATAAAAACCTCACAAAATCGACAAAAAAGTTATGCTGATCTTCATCGAAAGGACGTGGAATTCGATATAGGAGATCATGTGTTGTTAAGAGTTTCTCCATGGAAAGGAGTTACAAGATTTGGAAAGAGAGGAAAACTTAATCCTCGATTCATCGGTCCATTTTAATCCTCGATCGAGTAGGAATCGTGGCCTATAGACTCGCTTTTACCGCCTAAATATGTCTCGTGTTCATAACGCTTTTCACATATCTATGTTACGTAAATATGTGAAAGACCAACCATATTATCGAGTTAGAATCCGGATTTAAATAGCGGAAGATTTGACGTATGAAGAGGTTCCCTGCTCAAATTTTGATAAGAAGGAACATATTCTACGCTCCAAGGTTATACCTCAAGTCAAAGTTTTGTGGAGGAACCACGATGTTGAGGAAATGACTTGGGAGTTAGAATCAAATGAAATCAAGGTATCCTTACCTCTTCGACATACCAGTAATCGTATTCTAATTTCGAGGGTAAATTTCATAAGAAGGGAGGTTGTAAGACCCCATCTTTTATAAATAAAGATGAATTTTTATATAAATATTATTTTTGAATATTATGGAATAAATTTGATATAATGTTATAGTTGTGGGTAATATTTATAAATTTTGCAAAAAGTATGCAAGTTGTTATAAAATATTCGTTTGGTCGGGAATATTCTTTTTGTTAGTGGAATATTAAATACAATGGCTCAATCATTGGTGGACCCCATTAATGTAATTATTATCATTTGATCGAGAAAACGACAAAAATATTTTATAAAAATAACTACGGAGGTGTTACCGTTAAAACCGTTGAACTACCCGGTGGTAAAAGTACAAGAATACGATGTAGTGGCATAAGCGTAGTACACACAGATTGATTATTGATGCTTACGTGAGAAGTCACTCACCTATGCTCAATTATTACATAAAGAATTCACGCATCATATCTCTTATATTATTGATTCAATTATTGTCACAAAGATCATCTCGTATAATATGTTATAGTATTAAATCAATAATTGAGACGACAAGTTATAAATGATTAATAATTGTTGAAAGATTAAATATGTGTTGATGAAAAAAAAATGATTTGTGGTAAGTTTGATTATTTTATGGGGGCTCATATGTCATCATCTAAGAGTCTCTTCGTCAATAGTAATTACCCTTGTGAATAGTATTTACCTTCATCAATAGTATTTATCTTCACAATAGTAATTACCTTCGTCAATAGTAATTACCCTTGTGAATAGTATTTACCTCGCCATCGATAGTAATTACCTTATGAATAGTATTTACCTTCGTCAATAGTATTTACCTTCGTTAATAGTAATTACCTTTACCAGACGTCGAACCACTTGTCGTTTCACATTACAAAGCGCCGAACCACTTGTCGCTTCACATTACAAAAGGCCAAATCAAATCAAGCCACTTGCCTTTTCACACTAAGAAAAGCTAAGCTAGAAATCTTCTATAAATAGAGGCCTAGGGCTTCATTATTTTCACTTAATTCATTCAAGCTATAGAGAGAGAAAGTATAGAGAGAATAAGAGAGAAAGAAGAAGAGTATTTTGTTACTACACTGCTAAGGCGAAGATTCAATCTCCTACCAAATGTAAAGGGTGTTATTCTTTCTTATTCATGAAGAGAATCATTGTTATTCCATTGCTTATTATTACGTTGGAATAACTCGTATAATGCTGGTTTACCCTATACTTGGTGACATTCTTCTATTATTCCGATTGAACATCCTGCTCTGTGTGTTTTACACCGACCGGTTCCGCTCTTTATTATTCTCGTTGGAACATCCTGCTCGCCGTGTGTTTACAGGACACTGGACTCGTTTATCTTTATTATTCTCGTTAGAATATCCTATCTCGTGTGTTTTTAACCGGATCCGTTCCATCTTTATTATTCTCGTTGAACATCCTGTTTGGTGAATTTCACCTTTGGTTCCGTTATTTATTATTCTGTTGGAATAACCCGTCTGCGTTGGTCTATCGCATGCACGGTGATTTCTTTTGTTATTTCATTCTTTATTATACCCGGTTGGTTAAAACTTTGACTTCTATACTCCATGAAATTAGTGGAATATCCTCGATATTTGCGTTTCATCCAAAGATCTTTTCATGAAAATATTCTTCCGATCATTCTTGAATTTTACTCTACAAAACAAAGATCATGTTGATAATTTGGACGTTAATAATTCCTCGGATAAAATAATTCTTGAACTTGTTTTTATGAATTCTTATATCATTGTCATCATCCTCATGTTTATATTTTTTTAAAGTCATCCGTGGCCTCAGTAGTGCATAGATGGACTTGGTATGATTATGACCGAGACTATTCGATTGTAATCATGATCGTAATGTTACAAATGATGTGGTAAAAATCCTCAAATGGCCGTAGTGCATTGATGGACAAATTGTTGGAATGATCATGACTATTAATGAATACACAAATATTCTCGCCCGTAGAAGGCATGAATAATTGTGGTCGTGATACTAAAGAATATCCTCGTCAGAAAAGTGTGGGTGATTCGATGATGTGAAATATTTATTAAAGTCGAGTCTCGCCTATAACAAATGATGAAAAACCTTTAAAACTTAAAAGATAGTAGACTTTATTTTCTACTTGACTCTTTTAATGGATCAGATATTCCACCGCAGAGTTAAACCGGTTGTTCATTGTATTTTATCGCTTAACATTGTTGAAGACTATTGATAATTTATTCTCGCATTATCTTAGTCATAATATTTCTTCTTCGGGCTAGTTGAGCTCACCCTTTCTTTCACCGTTCTCTTCGTGAAATGAGAAATATAAATGGGACGAGCCTGGGGAACGAGTGATGGTCCTCGAAGATAGCATTAGTAGTCCCTCACTATTCGTGAAATAGTGTGATAATAATTGTAATGAGGACTCCTTTTGAGTTTGTATAATATCTAGTAGATTTATATTTGTATTTAAACTCACGATTTATGTCGTATTGCATACCTACGCTTATGTTTAGTAAGTTGTATTTAAATTGCACCATGTAAGTGGCGCACCCAAGATGGGTGATGTATACCTAATTTTGGGGCGCACAACAGTATCGAGCTTAGGATATGATCCCCGGCTAAGATGTGAGAATAGTACTAGGAGGGGAGAGACGGGAATACCTTCGCCAAGTATGACCTACCTAAGTTTATGTGCTATATTATTGGTTGGTCGAAGATAGGGATAATTTGTTACACGTCAATTAACCTTTGTTTGTGGCGAAGATCGAAAATGACATCCGAGAATGTTGAGAATAAGAATGGAGCGCAGCGATCGTTGATTCACCACATATCAATAATCAGGATAATGTGCATCAGAAGGCGACAATCCTCATGCAAACAATAACACTGACCAAATGATGAATGATCAAATGTTTAGAGGCTTTACGCAATTTATGCAACAAAGAAAGTAGAGCGACTCTCGCCCAAAACGTAGGTGGAAACACGAAAAATCTCTCTGGCGGTCACCGCTAAACAATTCAAGGAGTGGGACCATCGGAGTTTAAGGGAGAGCTAAAACCACTTCCGCGTAGCATGGATAAAGCAGATTACAAGATATTTGATGTCTTGGGATGCTTCGAGGAGCAAAAGGTTCCCTTGTCGCGCTTTTATGCAAGGCGGAGAGAGGCAGACATTACTAGTGGGAATCCAGAAACGTACTCAACCCGTCCAGATCAAGATATCTTGGGAGAAGTTCCAGAGTTGTTCAACGACAAATACTTTCCCCGAAAGTATTCGCCACATGAAGGAGGTGGAATTTATCAAGTTGAAACAAAACAATATGACCGTGTCGCAACACGAGGCAAAATTTATGAGTTATCACGGGTTTCCCCACTTGGTGGATAATGAAGAGAGAATGGCGCGAATATTTTTAAGAGGTTTGAAGTCGAGCTACGCCAACATCTTATTTCTCATAAAGCGTGGTTTGTATTCGGATGTTGTAAATAGGGCTCGATAAGTGGAACGCGATAATGAGTCAACACAACTAAAAGAGAGCAAAACAAAATTATAATACCGGCGAGTAGTCATCAAGCGGTGACAACAAGCGTGGAGGGAATCAACAAAGCGGATATGGTAACCACCGGTGGTAATCGGGGCCAAAACAATAAGAATGGACATTTCAAGAAGCGGAGATTCAACAATGGTGGAAAGACGTAAGACCAAAGACCCATTGTTAAGGAAGGAGAAAGACCACCTATCATATGCTTCAAATGCGGAGGAGAGGGACACATCATCCAAAGCTGCGCCATGCCAGTCAAAGCATGTTATAATTGTGGAAGAAGGTCACTTAGCTCGATTTTGTGTTTTCATCAAGACAAATTCGCCTAGGATGGAGGCACCAAAGGCCATCCCGTAAAATTCAAAACCCAGAGTGCAAGGAGAGCGTTTGTTGTGACCTCCCAAAGAGCAAGGAATCTGAATGAGGTCATCACGGTAAGCTTATCATAAACTCTAATGAAGTCTATACTTTATTTGATATACGGTTCTACCCATTCTTTTATTTCTCCTACTTGCGCCATCGATTAAATTTGACTCAGGAGAAATTAGACTTTGACTTATCTCGTGGAAACTCCGTTGGGAGAAACCTTCATTACATCCATTGTTTATAAGTCTTTTTTGGTTCAAATCGGTACCCTCACATTACCTGTCGATCTTATTTCATTAAAAATACTTGCATTTGACGTGATTCTAGGGATTGATTGGTTAACTACTTATCATGCAAAAATTGATTGTTTTCGTAAGGTTGTTAGCATGATCATGACCATTAATGAATACACAAATATTCTTGGCCCGTAGTGCATGAATAATTGTGGTCGTGATACTAAAGAATATCCTTGGCCGTAGTGCAGGGGTGATTCGATGATGTGGAATATTTATTAAAGCTGAGTCTCAGCTATAACAGTGATGAAAAACCTTTTAAAACCTAAAAGATAGTAGACTTTATTTTCTACTTGACTCTTTTAATGGATCAGATATTCATTGCGCAGCTTAAACCGGGTTGTCTATTGTATTTTATCGGTTTAACATTGTTGAAGACTATTGATAATTTATTCGCATTATCTTAGTCATAATATTTCTTCGGGCTAGTTGAGCTCACCCCTTTCTTTCACCGTTTTCTTCAAGAAATGAGAATATAGCCGGGACGAGTCTGGGAAACGCAGTGATGGTCCTCAAGATAAGATTAGTAGTCCTCACTATTATGTGAAATAAGTGTGATAATAATTATAATGAGGACTCCTTTTTGAGTTTGTATAATATCTAGTAGAGCGATATTTGTATTTAAACTCACAATTTATGTCGATTTATACCCACAGTTATGTTAGTAAGTTGTATTTAAATTCTGTACCATGTAAGTGGCGACCCAAGATGGGTGATGTATACCTAATTTTGGGGGCGTCACAGAATAAGTCTCCCATATCGGCAAGAAATGAGCAGACTTAGTTAATCTATCAACAATAACCCAAATCGCATCTATGCCTTGAGAAACCGTGGGAAGACCCGTAATGAAATCCATGGTAATGTGGTTCCACTTCCATTTCAGAATCTCAAGTGGTTGCAACGGACCCTTAGGTACTTGATGCTCCGCCTTTACACGTTGACAAGTTAAACACCTCGAGATAAACTTTAAAATCTCTCTCTTCATCCACCAAAATGTATGTCGAAGATCACGATACATTTTGGTACTTCCAGGATGGATTGAAAATGGTGTATTATGTGCCTCCATCATGATCTTGTACTTCAAATTAGAGTCGTTAGGAACACAAAGTCTGGAGTGCACTCAAGTATTCTTCTTCATCGATTCTTATTTCGAAATAACACCTTCTTGTACTTTCTTCTTCACGCATCGATTCGGCTCGGCCGGTGGCTTGAGAAACTTTAACTTTTTCTATTAAAGTTGGCTCTATGCGTATACTTGATGTCATCACATGGGTCCTCGAAGTCTTGAATTCTATCTTCATCTTTTGTAAATCACACAAAATGGGCCTTTGTGTTGACAGCATCACACTTGTTCTCGCATATGATCTTCTACTCAACGCGACAGCTACCACGTTCGCTTTTCTAGGATGGTATTGAATAGTGTGGTCGTAATCTTTCAAAAGCTCGAGCCAACGTCGTTGCCGCATTTTGAGTTCCTTTTGGGTCAAGAAATATTTGAGACTTTTATGGTCTGAATATATCTCCACTTTCTCCCCATATAGATAGTGCCTCCAGATCTTTAGTGCAAAAACGACTGCTGCCAACTCTAGATCATGAGTAGGATAATTCCTCTCATATTCTTTAAGTTGTCGCGAGGCATAGGCTATGAATTTCCCATGTTGCATGAGAACACATCCTAACCCTTTGCCCAAAGCATCGCTGTAGATAACAAATCCATCCGAACCAGATGGTATTGTCAAAACAAGTGCCGAAATGAGTCTCCTCTTAAGCTCTTGAAAACTCCATACGAATTTTGTATCTTTCCTAGTCAACTAAGGTAATGGAGTAGTGATTCAAGAAAATCCTTCCACGAATCTTCGATAATAACCAGCTAAGCCCAGAAAGCTACGTACTTTGGTTACCGACTTCGGTTGCTCCCAACTTTGTATTGCTTCAATCTTTGCCTGGTCAACAGATACTCCATGTTTTGACACCATGTGCCCAAAGAATACTACTTCCTCAAGCCAGAACTCGCATTTCTTTAACTTGGCATATAGTTTGTTTTCACGAAGCCTTTGGAGTACCAGCTTCAAATGGTGCTCATGATCTTCACGGCTTTTGGAATATATGAGAATGTCATCAATAAAGACAACAATGAACTGATCCAAATATTCCTTGAATACTCGGTTCATCATATCCATGAAAGCCACAGGAGCATTAGTCAATCCAAAAGATATGACTAAGAATTCATAATGCCCGTACAGAGTTCTGAAGGCAGTCTTTGGAATATCCTCATTTCTAATCTTCAGCTGATGATATCCAGAACGAAGATCGATCTTTGAAAAGAATTGTGCTCCTTATAACTGATCAAATAGGTCATCAATGCGAGGTAGCGGATACCTATTCTTGATAGTGACATAGTTTAATTCTCGGTAGTCAATACAAAGTCGCATACTCCTCGCCTTTTCTTCTTTATAAATAAAATAGGAGCACCCCAAGGAGATGTACTAGGATGAATGAAACCGATGTCCAACAACTCCGTAGTTGGACCTTTAACTCTGAAGTTCAATAGAGCCATTCGATATGGGGTTTTAGAAATGGGCTTTGTATCAGTTCAAAATCAATAAATAATTCAACTTCACGTTCGGGGTAGTAAGGGAAGTTCTTCAGAAATACGCCGTGAAATTTACTAACAACATAAATATTATTCAAATCTGACGTGTCTTTATTCAAATACATAACATGGGCTAAGAAAGCTTGACATCCATTTTTTAATAAACGAATAGCTTTATGACTTGATATGACTGTGATTGATTTTAATGGTTTAGTTGCTTGAATTCGTACAACAGTTTGGTTAGGAATATGAAAACTAACAACCTTACGAAAACAATCAATTTTGGCATGATGTGTAGTTAACCAATCAATCCCTAAAATCACATCAAAAGTAGGTATCTTTAAAGATATAAGGTCAACAGGTAATGTGATGGTGCCAACTTGGATCAAACAAGACTTATAAACAGTGGATGTGATGAAAGTTTCTCCTAACGGAGTCTCCACAGATAAATCAAAGTCTAATTTCTCCAAAGTTAAGTTTAAACGTTGAGCACAAGCAGGAGAGATAAATGAATGGGTAACACCGGTATCTACTAAGGTATAAACTTCGCAAGAATTTATGATTAGCTTACCCATGATCACCTCGTTTGGGTTCCTCGCATTTTGACCAGTCACGACAAACGCTCTTCCAGGAACTGTTGACTTTGACTTTTCTGGGACAACCTTTTGAGTCACCATCCCGCTGGACTTGGTTTCGCTACTATATAATCCCGAGCGATATGTCCTTCCTTTCCATAATTATAACATACCTTGAACTGTTATGGGCAGTTTGGACTGATATGTCCCTCTTTTTCGCATTTATAGCATACGACCGGTGGTTGTTCTCCTCCCTTAGAATCAGTTGTTGCTGGTGCTGACGTCTTCACATGGTCATTGTTGAATCTCCTCTTTTTAAAATCTCCTCCCGACTCGCTTCTTCTATTTTCATGGCCATGATTACCACCAGAGTGGTTACCATTTTTGTCCGTATTTTCTTTCTCCATTTGGTTATCGTTGTTTCGACGACCGCCACTTGAGATGATCCTGGTTGTGGTCCTTCGGTTGAACGTACTCGTTATCTCGCTCTAATAATTGAGCCCTGTTGACAACATCTGAATAGAGAGAAAATTTATGAGAAATGAGATATTGACGTATGTCGGGTTTCAAACCACTCAGAAACATCCGCGTCATCGTTCCTCATTCTCCACCAAATGAGGTGCAAACACGATAACTCGCAAACCGCCGCATCGAGACACCGCATTATATTATTTTGTTCCAGTCTAATAAACTCCACTTCCTTCATATGACGAATACTTTCAGAAAAGTACTTGTCATTGAATAGTTTCTAAAACGTCTCCCAAGACATGCTAAGTGCGGCTGGATGGGTACGCTTCACAGATTCCCACCAATAATCGGCCTCATTACGGAACATAAAAGTGGCGAATGGAACCTTTTGTTCCTCCATGCATCCCAAGACATCGAATATCTTGGTAATTTGCTTGACCCATGTCTCCGCCTTAATCGGATCCGGCTTTTCTCAGAATTCTGGTGGTCCCAACTCTTTGAACTGCTTGGCTGTGACAAACCGTGCGTTGTTATCATTTCTACCTATATTTTGTGCACAAGTCTTCCTCGTCTGATTTTGCATGAACTGCAAAAAGCTTCTAAACATCTCGTCGTTCATCATCTGCTCAGTGGTGTTGTTCACAGGAGGAACATTGCCAGCCTGTTGCACGTTCTCCTCATTGGTGAGTAAAGGTGTCTCCACGGTCTCATTTAATCCACTATTAACATTCTCAATAGACATTCTATAAAACAAGGGTTAATTAAAGAAATCAACATATCACATAATATCCCTATATACTGACCAACCAACAAATAAGCTTAGGTAAGACACACTAGCGAAGGTTTTACTCGTCTCTCCCCTCCTAGTTCTATTCCCCGATCTCCGCCAGAGATCATATCCCTAAGCTCTGATACCAACTGTGAATCCCCCAAAATAGGTATACAACACCCATTCTGAGTCATCAATAACATGGTACAGAAATAACTACAACTTTATTAATACAACATAAAAACTGTGAGTCTAAATACAAATATTATCTTCTAGACAATATCAACAATCAAATAAGTCCTCAATACAATTATTGATATATTATTTTACAAAAATGGTGAGGACTACTAAAACAACTTTCTAAGACCTTGACTAGTACTCGCTACATTCTCGCCTCTTGAGAAGAAAAATGGAACAAAAAGAAAAAGGGTAATTTTGACGAAATTTCCCACGAAATTTTCGTCGACAATAATTCCATCGGGATTAATGTAATTTTGACAAAAATTCCCTCAAACATAACTTTCATTCCGTATAAGTTAGATTTTGCGCTGGCAAGAAACTTGGCGCTAAAGAGGGCCTTCTACGTCCGACAAAATTTTGTCGGGATTAGATTATTTTTTGAGGGACTTATTTTTTACTGTTTATTATGTCGAAAATATATTGGTGTCGATGGAATGTCGTCCGTCGAGGTTAATTTAGTCAGACTCAGCCCATTTTCTTGTAGTGAGAGACACTTGTGCTTATGGTTTTAGATGTGATTTATGGTTAAGATTCCGGCCATTACATAGTTCAATGAATTTTTCTTACTATATATTTAGCATCACAAATATTATATTTAGTAAAATAATAAAATTTGATACAAATAATTGTATTTTTTATGTTTTCGCTAAAAATAATTGTGTTGTTAAATATATATATATATATATATATATATATATATATTTAAAATGTATGAAAGATGTAATTGAAAGGAATGGTTTATGACCAAATAGATTCCAAACTCAACTAATTTTAGGTCTAAATCTTAAATTATGTTACTTTAGTTTAATTTGCTAAGATAACAAGTGTTGGTTTATATCTTTTGTAATTTTAATAATGACAATATATTTGGGTTTGTGTAATGGTCTTATTTGATTTATTTGGGTTAAATATTTTTATGCATATTAATTATATAATAGTTTGCATGGATTATTGCATGGGTTGATTTCATAATCACTTTGTATGGCATAAAAGTTTACTCTAGGATGGAGAGTGACTAAAACAAGTTGGGTTATATTTTTACCACGTGCTTTAGTTTTTATGAAATCTAATATAACTAGGAATCTCATATTTTTGAATCGCTGGGTTATATATATGTTATTTGTTTGGTTACCAATTCATATTTGGCTTGGAGATTTTTTAGGAATTAGTTTTATTAAGGATTATTATTTAAAGTTGATGGAGTAGTTATTGTTTTTTTAAGATACATGTTAATAGCAGTTGTTATTTTGAAGGAAACATGCTAATTGCTAGTAGGACTCTTTAAGCTAGTCTTTGGATTTTATTTGACTCCTTCATAGCAATTTATCTCTTATATATATGTACTGACTGTTATGGCTAATGTTTATCTTCTATTTCAATTAAAAAGTAATAGTCGTTGCTTTGATGAATTGGAACGTTACATGACATAGCCGTTGCTCTACTCCTTTATATATACTGTTGCTCGGCTACAAGGAAAAAGAAGGGACCGCAAAATAGAAACTCATCAAGAAAGCTAATCCAAGATACACACAAATCATCATATCGCTCTTTTAGTCTTGGTTTACAGTGTTCTTGTATTTCTTATTTCATATCTATTGTAAACATAGTACAAGTCTAGGTTGGCTTGGGGTTTTTTATTTTAGTAATATTCAGTCTGTACAATGAAGCTATCAAAGTCTCAAAGGTGAGAGGTGTTGCAGAGGTGCAAAGGGGTCAGAGGTGTCTAATCGATCGTCGTTGTAACAGGGAGTTCTATTTACTTTGTAATTGTTGAATATTATTTTAATAAAGTGAGTCTCCAATCCTAGTTGGGATTGGACGTGGATTAGGCTACTAAACTAGAGGATAGGGGCTGAACCACATAAAAATCTTGGTGTGATTTACTGTTCTTTTGTTTCTGTTTTAAGCTTCAATATTCTTCAGATTTTGTTTACGTAGGAAAAATTTTATACTAATACGGACAGGTATTAGTTGTCCGTTTATATCAGACAAATAACATATCTAATACGGACAAAGTTAGATCGTCCAATTATAGCCTGCTATAGTATAATTTAAAATTTGACCACTGTAGATCACTTTGGGTATCTACACCCGTTCACCCCCCCTCTAGGTGTGCTTAAATACAGAATTACATTTGGCATCAAAGCAAGGCTCTACTAATATTGATCTTTGCAGGTCGTAGGGAAAGATCCTATGGCACACCTTTATTTTCAAGAAGGTCAATCCACAAGCCGGCCACCTCTGTTGATAGGAAGCGAAAACTTCAACTTTTGGAAGTTTAGAATGAAGATTTTTCTTAAAAGAGACCCATGGGAATGGTGGGTAGTTGAAAATGGACCTGTTATTCCTAGACATGATGATGGTAGACTCAAGACTCTCATGGACATGGATGAAAATGAAAGCTACATGTTTTCTTACAACTCAAGAGCCATGAACACCTTGCTAAGCGGAATGGTCCAAGCTGAAATTGATAAAGTATCATCGTGCAACACAGCAAAAGAAATATGGGATACTATCATGACAAGCCACGAAGGTACTTCAAAAGTCAAAGAGGTGAAGTTAAGTATGCTAATGCAAGACTATGAGTTATTCAAGTTAGAAAATGATGAAACAATTAATGAAGCTCAAGGGAGATTCCTCACTCTTATGAACTCTCTAAGTATGCTCGGCCGGAAAATTGATCAAAGGGAGATAAATAAAAAGATACTTAGAGTCATGTCCAAACGGTTCGCACCAAAAGTTACAACTCTTCATGACTCAACTACAATCAGTTCGATGGAAATTCTAACTTTGTTTGGAGAGCTTGAAGAATTCAAAAATCAACTAAAGAGGTATGATAAAGAGGATGAAACACCAATAAAAAAACATTGGCACTTCAAGTCGAGAGCAACAATGAAAGTGATCACGAAGATCTAGATGAAGAAATTGAAATGCTCTCAAGAAAACTCGAGAGACTACTTCAAAGGAAGAAACAAAGGAAAAATCAAAAAGGTAGCTCAACTCCAGAACGAAAAAAGAAGAAGAAAATGTCCAACTCTGTTTCATGCGACTAGAAGATGATGATCAACTTGAGGTAACAATTTTTCATGAAGCTTTTAAAATATCTATGCTTGATTATATTGCTTTACAAAATGAAAATCAACAGCTCAAAAAGAAAACTGCATATTTTAAGAATTGTGTAGATGAGCTAATGAATGAAGTTAAGTCGCTTAATAAAGAGAGAAAAGAAAATGAATATCTTAAAAATGAAAATGAAGTGTTAAAAGAAAATTTGAAAATGAGAGATGCATGTATAGATGCTTTTAATGATGGAAAAATGATGAATGTTCAACATGATGATAATACAACAAATGCAGAACTAACATCTTTAAAAAATGATCTTGCTAAATTTGTTCAAGGAGAAGAGAATTTAAATATAATGTTAGGTGCACAAAGGTCTAGTCTTGATAAACAAGGAATTGGGTATAATCCTATTAATAATGTGAAAAATAGAACTAATGATAATATTAGAATGATTAATAGTAAACCAAGGTTTAAGCCACTTTATTGTTCACCGTTTGTTACTTGTAAAAAATGTGGTTTTAAAGGTCATTTTGATTCTAATTGTAATAAAATTAGAATAAAACAAATTTGGGTAAAGAAATGTGATTTATATGCTACTAACCCAAATGGACCCAAGAAGATTTGGGTACCAAAAAGGTAGAGAAGATTTGTTTATTTTGTAGATATCTCAAGGTCAAAATAGAGACGAGTGATACTTTACTTTGAGAGACTACACTAAGGAGCTCAACTATCAAGCTTATTATTGGTAACAAAATGTTGATATATATATAGGTAACAAATCGCAAAGGTATGACCATTTTGTTTATTTGTTATATGTGATTTTGTTATAAGCTTGCTAAATTGATATGAATTTATTTTTGTTGATGACAAAGGGGGAGATATATTTGGGTAATGATAATTATGTTTTAATCAACTTGTGCTTAATGATTTCTATTTGATAATGACAAAGGGGGAGAGATATGTGATATTTGAATCAAGTCATTTTTTTTTGCTCATTAATATGCATAAATTTAGGGGGAGCCTTATAGATAGGGGGAGCATAAAAATTCAAAAGATAATATATTGTCATCATCAAAAAGGGTGAGAATGTTAGTTTATATCTTTTGTGACTTTAATAATGACAATATATTTGGGTTTGTGTAATGGTCTTATTTGATTTATTTGGGTTAAATATTTTTCTGCATATTAATTATATAATAGTTTGCATGGATTATTGCATGAGTTGATTTTATAATCACTTTGTATGACATAAAAGTTTACTGTAGAATGGAGAGTGACTAAAACAAGTTGGGTTATATTTTTACCACGTGCTTTAGTTTTTATGAAATCTAATATAACTAGAAATCTCATATTTTTGAATTGTTGGGTTATATATATGCTATCTGTTTAGATACCAATTCATATTTGGCTTGGAGATATTTTAGGAATTAGTTTTATTAAGGATTCTTATTTAAAGTTGATGGAGCAGTTATTGTTTTTTTAAGATACATGCTAATAGCAGTTGCTATTTTGAAGGAAACATGCTAATTGCTAGTAGGACTCTTTAAGCTAGTCTTTGTATTTTATTTGACTCCTTCATAGCAATTTATCTCTTATGTGACGCCCCCAAAATAGGTCCACGCGACCCATTCTGAGTCGCCAGATATCACACTATAAAAATCATTTACAAACATCATTTATACAACTATTGAACTGTCGTGCAGAATACGACCACAATTAAACTGTGAGTTTTAATACAAATGTATGTAACTCTCATGGTGCCTCGACCACAACCTTACAATGGTACTTTACATAAAAGTACAGTTAATAACTGTTTTAGAAATTAAAATCTTTGGAAAATACTCAAGGAAACCTTCGTACATGGGAGGCCATGCGTCTAGGTTATGATAGATATCATATGTCCACAGAATTATCCTTGGTTGACCCAATAGTCCCCAAAGAAAAACAAGAAGATTACCATCATCTTCTTTCCAATGGTGAGTCTTCTCTTGACATATAATTATCTCTGTTTTCCCCAATTGAGAATTATATTTCAAACAAACTCCAAGATCATATAGGTAGTGCTCGTAGAGATATACTCAAAGAAGTGGATGTGCACAACCCCTGTCTTTATTATAACACGAGGTTGTATGTTATTAGACATCTTGTATGATAGTGGCAAAACACCCTTCCAAAGTTGGGTTCACCTCACCCTATGATTGCACCAAAATTAAATATCAAACGACGATACAATACGACACACTTATCTAAAGTTCTCAATAAAATTATTTCCATACTATTTAGTGGAGAACCTCAACAACTATAGATCACCGCTCTATTCTCCTCGTTACCCCGCTTCGACCCAAATTTACACTCTTATTACCCGAAAGGAATTGTGAAGCAAAAAGGGTGAAAGCAACAACTAGCCTAGTGGAGATCTTTACGGATCATAAAAGCCTCAAATATTTCTTCACTCAAAAGGAACTCAACACGCGACAACGACATTGGCTTGAACTGCGTTGAAAGATTATGATCATACCATCCAATACCATCCCGAAAAGCAAACGTGGTAGGCGACGCATTGAGTAGAAGATCATATGCAAGTACGAAAGTGCGTTATTGTCAACGCAAAGGCCCATTTTGTGTGACTTGCAAAGGATGGAGATAGAGTTAAAGACTCTGGGGACGCGTGTGATGATAGCGAATATACGAGTAGAACCGACTTTAATCGATAAAGTTAAAGTCGCTTCAAGCTACGGCACTGAGGCGATGCGTATGAGGAAGAAAGTGCAAGAGGTGCTATCACGGAAGCAAGAATCGATGAAGAAGGAATACTTGAGTCAACTCCGGACTTTGTGTTCTAACGACCCTCGATTTAAAGTATAATATCATGATGGAGGCGCACAACACACCATTTGCAATCCATCTCGGGAGTACCAAATGTATCATGATATTCGGCCATACATTTTGGTGGAGCAATATGAAAGAGAGAGATAGTATTTGTTTATCTCAAGGTGTCTAACTTGTCAACGAAGTTAAAGCGGAGCATCAAGTACCAAAAGGTCCATTGCAACCACTTGAAATTCGAATGGAAGTGGAGCACATTACCATGGATTTCAATTCGGCCTTCTTAAGGTTTCTCAAGGCATTGATGCGATTTGGGTCATTGTTGATAGATTGACCAAGTCCGCTCATTTCACTACCGACATCTGAAACTTATACACTTGAACGCTCTCGTCAGATATACATAAACGAGATTGTAAGAGGCGCATGGTATGCCGCAGTATCCATAGTTTCGATCGAGACCCAAGATTCACTTCACGATTTTGGGTTAGTTTGCAAAAAGCTATGGGCACAGACTTACGATTTAGCTTCGGCATATCATCCTCGTAAGGACGGACAATCGGAGAGGACTATTCAAACTCTCAAGATCTATTAAGACTCGTGGTCCTTGATTTCAAGGGAGTTGGGACAAGTTCTTACCATTGGTGGAGTTTTCCTACAACAACAGTTATCAAGCAAGTATTGGCATGGCTCCATTCAAAGCATTGTATGGAAGAAAGTGTCGTTCTCCAGTATGTTGGGATGAGGTGGGTGAAGAAACGTTGTTGGGACCGGAGTTGGTACGTATGACTACGGAAAAGATTCAAACAATCCGACAACGTATAAAAACCTCACAAAATCGACAAAAGAGTTATGTTGATCTTCATCGAAAGGACGTGGAATTCGATATAGGAGATCATGTGTTGTTAAGAGTTGCTCCATGGAAAGGAATTACAAGATTTGGAAAGAGAGGAAAACTTAATCCTCGATTCATCGGTCCATTTTTAATCCTCGATCGAGTAGGAACTGTGGCCTATAGACTCGCTTTACCGCCAAATATGTCTCGTGTTCATAACGCGTTTTCAAATATCCATGTTACGTAAATATGTGAAAGACCCAACCATATTATTGAGTTAGAACCGAGGACGAAATAGCGGAAGATTTGACGTATGAAGAGGTTCCCTGCTCAAATTTTTGATAAGAAGGAACATATTCTACGCTCCAAGGTTATACCTCAAGTCAAAGTTTGGTGGAGGAACCACGATGTTGAGGAAATGACTTGGGAGTTAGAATCGAAATGAAATCAAGGTATCCTTACCTCTTCGACATACCGTGTATGTAATTCTAATTTCGAGAGGCTTAAATTTTAAGTTAAGGGGAGGTTGTAAGACCCCAAATTTTTATAAATAAAGATGAATTTTCTATAAATATTATTTTTCAATATTATGGAATAATTTGATATAATGTTATAGTTGTGAGTAATATTTATAAATTTTGCAAAGTATGCAAGTGGTTATATTATATTCGATTAGTCTGGGAATATTAGGTTTAGCGAGGGAATATTCATAACTGGCTTAATCATTGGTGGACCCCATTAATGTAATTATTGTCGGATCGAGAGAAAAGCAAAAATATTTTATGAAATAACGGGCGGAAGTTTTACCATTGATCATTGTTGAACTACCGGTAGTAAAAGTACAAGAATACGTGTGGTTGCATAAGAAGCATTACCGGTATTGATTATTGACGCTTATGTGAGAAGTCACCGGTTTGATTCCATTATTCATCGATTAATAAAATGAATTATTATAGCGATAATGACGTTTTGTTTTATTCAGATTATTAACGTAATAAAATGTAAACATCTTTTATATAAAATGTAATACTTTATTAAAGTTATTCTATAAATAAAATATATTATATTTTATTACGCATAGTATTTTGACATAGTGTTTTGCATAGTGTTGCATAGTGTTCAGATAGTAAAATGTTTTTATATAAATAGAATATATTATATTTTATTTAAAAGATTTTGCTTTAAATATGGACCGTCCGATTAAAGTAAATCAATCTGGACCGTTTCATGGATTAATTACTATGCATTCTATTTTCCTATAAATAGAAGCTCATTCCTTCATTATTTTCTTTAATTCATTTGAAACTCTGTAGAGAGAAACTATAGAGAGAAAGAAGAAAAGTATTCTCGCTACTTCACTTTTGCCAATATTCATTTCTTCTAAGGTAGGAATATTATTTGTTGTAATTCCAGTAAGGTGTTATTATTCTTTTGTATTCATGAAGAGAACTTTTGTTATTCCATTCTTATTTATTCATTGGAATAACTCAGATACGCTTAATCCCTATACTTGGTGATCTTCTTCTTTTTATTCTATTCTTCTATTATTACATTGGAACATCTTGTTCAAGGTGTGTTTTACGGACCGGTTAAAATCTTTATTATTATTCTATTGGAACATCTTGTCGTGTGTTTTACAGGACACCTGGTTCCGCTTTTTATTATTCTCGTTGGAACATCCGTCATGCGTGTGTTTTACACGGACCAGTTCCGTCTTTATCATTCTCCGTTGGAATATCCTATCCGTGTTTTTTACCGGATGATCCGGTTCCATCTTTATTATTCTCGTTGGAACATCCCTCTTATGTGAATTTCACCGAATTTGGTTCCGTTATTATTATTTCATTGGAATAACTCGTACATCGGGCAGACCGCATGCGTGGTGATTTCTTTTGTTATTCCATTCTTTATTATACCCAGTTGGTTAAAACTTTGACTTCTATACTCCATGAAATTAGTAGAATATCCTCGATATTTTGCGTTTCATCCAAAGATCTTTCATGAAAATATTCTTCGATCATTCTTGAATTTTACTCTACAAAGAAAGATCGTGTTGACGGTTTGGATGTTATTAGTTCCTCGAATAACTTAATTCTTGAACTTGTTTTATCAATTCTTATATCATTGTCATCATCCTCATGTTTATATTTTTTTAAAGTCATCCGTGACCAGAAAGCATGGATGGACTTGGTATGATTACGACCAAATGATTATTGATTGTAATCATTTACCAGTAATGTTACAAATGATGTGGTAAAAGTCCTCATGGGTCAGTAGTGCATTGATGGACGATTGTTGGCATGATCATTAATTATTAATGAATACACAACTATTCTCGGCCCGTAGTGCGGGAATAATTGTGGTCGTGATACTAAAAAGAATATCCCTGGTCAGTAGTGCGTGGGTGATTCGATGATGTGGATTATGTATTAAAGTTGAGTCTCAAATTTATAACGTTGATGAAAAACCTTTTAAATCATAAAAGATAGTAGATTTTATTTTCTACTTGACTTTTTTAATGGATCGCTTGATCCACCGCAGCTTAAACTTGATGTTTATTATATTTTATCGGTTTAACAATGTTGAAGGCTATTGATAATTTATTCGCATTATCTTAGTCATAATATTTCTTCTTTTTGGGCTAGTTGAAAGCTCACCTTTTCTTTCACCGTTCTCTTCTTGTGAAATGAGAACATAATTTGGGACTTAGTCTAGGAGCAGAGTAATGGTCCGGAGGATAAGATTAGTAGTCCTCACTATTCTCGTGAAATAGTGTGATAATAATTGTAATGAGGGACTCCTTTTGAGTTTGTATAATATCTAGTAGACAATATTTGTATTCAAACTCACGATTTATGTCGTATTGCATGCGGCGCTTATATTAGTAAGTCAGATTTAAATTACGCACTATATGATCCGACTACCCAAGATGGGTGATGTATACCTAATTTTGGGGGCGCCACAAAAGGGTTTTCATGAGCGACTTTTATCGTCGTTGTGTCTTTCGTCATGTGATGAGCGTTGCTAATTATTCCGCAACGAACGTATTTTTTTCGTTGCCAAAAGTAATATATTTTGCAACAAAATTTGACTTTCGTACAGAGACGTCGATCCTTTAGCAACAAAATGTATTGTTGCAGAATAATTAAAATGTCGTTGCTAAAAACCCCATTTCGTTGCAAAAGCCTGCTAATTGACAACGAAATGAACTCTTTTTTTTTTCAACAACCATGCATTTTCGTTGCAATTGACACCATTTTGCAACGACATTTTTCGTTGCAGTACATTATGAAAATTGTTGCCTAAGCTTGCTTTCGCTATAAACGTAAACTTTTTAAGAACAATTTTCGATCTCTCGATTATATTATTTGGCAACGATTATTATCTTTGAATCAAAGAACGAAAATGTTTATTCTTCTGGTTATTTTTCAATAGGAACGAAAGTCGTCAATTAGCAACGACATTATATGTTGACATTTTTTTATATGTGCAATGAAAGTTGATATGATTTGCAACGATAAAAATATTGCCTTTTATTTTAGTATTAGCAACAATATCCTCTCCGTTGTTATTAAGTTAATTTTTCGTTGCCAAATATTATATTTTTAATGCCATTAGCAACGAAAATTTGTTGCTAAATATATAAAAAATTATTGCTATATTAAAACTTACTCAATGCTTTGGTAACGAATTATACTGTTGCCAAATCAAAATTTGACATTCTTTTTGTGTATGTGACTGGCTCAATGTCCCCATAGCAAATAATGACAAAAATACAAAAACTAAAATATTATTAACTTAATAAAATCATCCACTACATAATCATTCATTATCTTTACAATTAACCATCTAAAGCTACCACAGTTCTTCAATCAAAGTATTTATCTACATATATATAGAGTACACTTCATAATTTCATCCTTTGCCTTCCGTAAAAGTAGCACAAAAATTTGTTCTGATATTTCTGCACTTTTCTTTTCTTCAGAAATTATACGATGAAGGGGCAAGAAATGACCAAGGTTGCAACTTGCAAAAGAAGAATACAAAGACAGTAATGGATGAAGTCTGATAATAGATGAATCAGATGTTAAAAACTATATAGTTATATAATGTTCAGTACCTTTTCATTCACAAACAAAAGAATTCTATAATTCTACTGGTTTGTTGATAAAGAAAGAGGCTGTTTGACATATATAAAAAACCTCAATCTCAACATATGCACTTATCATTCTCTTTTTTTTCACTCAATAAACTTCCAATAACAATTTAAAGCTCCATGGTCAATTAGGTGCTATTACAGGTTGAAACACAAGAAAACAACATGTCATTTCATAGTCTTACAAATCTGGCATTTTATATTTTATTTTTTCTAAATTCTTTTTTTTTTCTTTTGGATAGATACAAGTGACATTATCTTTTGGTAACGGATGAAAAATATAGGTCCATCCAAACAGCAATGCTACATCTGATAGTTCACTTATAATGTAATGAACTTAGTTAAGAAAAGGGTAATCATTTTCATAGGAAAAAGTTATAACTTCTATTATATTGAAAAAACAGAGACAAATACATAAGAACTTGAGAATATGATGAGAGAAGAAAAACCAATGGACAAAAATGTTAATCAAAACAGAGGAACTTGAATTTTTAGAATGTTTGTACTTTGTAGATGTCAATCAAAGAGGATAATAATTATATAATTTTATATGGTATGCCCGGTGAAAGAAGTTCACGGATATTTTACCGAGGAAAACAGATGGATAGATCTCTGAATGAACTAAAATTAGGATTATTCTGCATTAATATAGACGTCATACATCATACAAGGTTTATTAAATTAGTTTCATACCAAGTTGATACCACACTAAAGTTTGACTTGGATCACTTCTCTCAACAAATTAAATTATATGAAGTAAGAAAGAGGTTGGCTGGCAATTGATTGAGAAATATAAGATGCTGCCAAATTTAAGAAATATATTAATAATGATTGAAATTTCAATACCTGTTGTTTAATGTCAGAAGGATCAGCTCCTGCGTCCTTCATGGAAGTTGTCTTGGCAGCTTCCATCGCAACCTCTTTCTTATAAGAATTAAGCTCTTTAACAATGCGTTTGCAAGTTTAGGTCTTGATTTTCAGATTTCTAATTGTTGCCATACTTACTCAGCCCAAAGAAAAAGCCCTTTTTTGCTTTTCGCAAGTACTGAAACCAAGTGAGCAGGAACCAGGAAGTAAGCATCACCCAAAACATAAAATTAAAAAGATGAACTCACAAACCCAACATGATATTACCACTTATCCGCCCCTATACTTATAATTTATTTAAATCTCGGGAAAACAGGATTACCTCTTATCAGATTTACAATGCCAGTCCCTCTTGCTCTATATCCTACACCTCAAGTGCCATTTACACCATCTGCAAATGGTATAGTACTGTACTGTGAACTTTTTTTTTTTTGTCCTGAAAAAATGAAGAATGCTCACCAGTTGACCAATCTTTTCCCCTTAACAAATATATCATTTAAAGTTCATATAACGTAAATGCATAAGAAGACCATTTCTGCATATTTTGAAAAAGAAAAGCATATATGAACCTTACAGTTTCATCATATGGATTTTCACAATCACCCACAACGAGTGTTATGCAATACAATCAAGTTAAGTCACTTCTATTGCATTCATAGAATTCTCAAAGCACTTAAAACATACAATAGGAAACTTTATAACCAGAAAAATGATTTTCCAACAATTAAAAAAAATCAGTAAACAATTTCATACGTCAGATAGTAGTTCTGTATCATCCATAGCATGAAGATCCAAAAGACCAGCTCCAAAATCCCCCCTGAACTCGGGAGAATAAAATCCATCTGACAAAGAAATTCCACCGAACTTTGGGCAGTTGGAGTATATGGCTCAGAACCAGATTCCCCATTAAGATTAAGGTTTCTTATTAGTTTGAAAAGCCTTTGTTTCTCTTCGGTATATTGTGCTCTATAACCCTACAAACAGAACCATTCAATTAACCATAAACTAAAAACCCAATAATACATAGACCTGTAAAGCATTTCACAGCATTTAAACTCACATAAACACCAAAAAAAATGTAAAGCAAACATACACAACATATTTACAATGCCAGTCCCTCTTGCTCTATATCCTACACCTCAAGTGCCATTTACACCATCTGCAAATGGTATAGTACTGTACTGTGAACTTTTTTTTTGTCCTGAAAAAATGAAGAATGCTCACCAGTTGACCAATCTTTTCCCCTTAACAAATATATCATTTAAAGTTCATATAACGTAAATGCATAAGAAGACCATTTCTGCATATTTTGAAAAAGAAAAGCATATATGAACCTTACAGTTTCATCATATGGATTTTCACAATCACCCACAACGAGTGTTATGCAATACAATCAAGTTAAGTCACTTCTATTGCATTCATAGAATTCTCATAGCACTTAAAACATACAATAGGAAACTTTATAACCAGAAAAATGATTTTCCAACAATTAAAAAAAATCAGTAAACAATTTCATACGTCAGATAGTAGTTCTGTGTCATCCATAGCATGAAGATCCAAAAGACCAGCTCCAAAATCCCCCCTGAACTCAGGAGAATAAAATCCATCTGACAAAGAAATTCCACCAGAACTTTGGGCAGTTGGAGTATATGGCTCAGAACCAGATTCCCCGTTAAGATTAAGGTTTCTTATTAGTTTGAAAAGCCTTTGTTTCTCTTCGGTATATTGTGCTCTATAACCCTACAAACAGAACCATTCAATTAACCATAAACTAAAAACCCAATAATACATAGACCTGTAAAGCATTTCACAGCATTTAAACTCACATAAACACCAAAAAAAATGTAAAGCAAACATACACAACATATTTACAATGCCAGTCCCTCTTGCTCTATATCCTACACCTCAAGTGCCATTTACACCATCTGCAAATGGTATAGTACTGTACTGTGAACTTTTTTTTTTTTGTCCTGAAAAAATGAAGAATGCTCACCAGTTGACCAATCTTTTCCCCTTAACAAATATATCATTTAAAGTTCATATAACGTAAATGCATAAGAAGACCATTTCTGCATATTTTGAAAAAGAAAAGCATATATGAACCTTACAGTTTCATCATATGGATTTTCACAATCACCCACAACGAGTGTTATGCAATACAATCAAGTTAAGTCACTTCTATTGCATTCATAGAATTCTCAAAGCACTTAAAACATACAATAGGAAACTTTATAACCAGAAAAATGATTTTCCAACAATTAAAAAAAATCAGTAAACAATTTCATACGTCAGATAGTAGTTCTGTATCATCCATAGCATGAAGATCCAAAAGACCAGCTCCAAAATCCCCCCTGAACTCGGGAGAATAAAATCCATCTGACAAAGAAATTCCACCGGAACTTTGGGCAGTTGGAGTATATGGCTCAGAACCAGATTCCCCATTAAGATTAAGGTTTCTTATTAGTTTGAAAAGCCTTTGTTTCTCTTCGGTATATTGTGCTCTATAACCCTACAAACAGAACCATTCAATTAACCATAAACTAAAAACCCAATAATACATAGACCTGTAAAGCATTTCACAGCATTTAAACTCACATAAACACCAAAAAAAATGTAAAGCAAACATACACAACATCATAAGCAAACAACTGGAAAAGGAAAACATGACACAAATGACTATTATCGTCAAGTAATCTTTATACAACCTCAATTCAGTGAGGTATGCAGAATACTAAAACGTCAAAACTCTCACTCAATATAAAGATCCTGCATTCCCTTTCAACATGCATTATTAACATAAAAATCATGAAACAAATGAGACTCAATTCAAATGAACTGTACAAAGCAAACTCAGTTTAAAATACTCGGTAAATATTTCACATTGTTATGCATTTTAGTTGAAGAAGCAAATTACTACAAACAAACTCAAATGACATCCATCTAGTTTCTAAACATCAGAAAATCAACCAGAAAATGACTTCCAACTATTAAAACTGAAACAAAGAAAATTTTAGGAGCAAAACAATAAAAGAAGACAAATCCCTGATTGTCTTCTGCAACAGTTATACGTGAGAGAAAACAAGGTCAGCTATACGTGAGAGAAAACAAGGTCAGCTATACATGAGAGAAAACAAGGTGACTTGAAACCAATATAGATAGTGATAAAACTGATTGTAAACACATTACTACTGAAAAGGCCCAGCACATTTTTATAAGTAATAATAACCATAACAAATAATAGATGTTGTTGCTTCCTAATTCTGTAAAATAAGTTTTTGTTAATAAAACTCAGCACGAAATATGTCTAGATTTCCATTCATTATCATGTAGATCTCTTGCAATCAACTCTTGAGCAGCAGGTTGCTGGGAGAAGTCCTGTACGCCAAAAACATAATGTTACATTACAAGGTAGTCAAATGAAGGGTATCTCAAAACAAACCATTTTTAGACTAAAGATGTACCAATGGAGGGAAAACTTTTTCAGCTGCGCGACGAGGGACTGAAAAACCACCATGAGTACTTGTGTCGCTAGCCGTCAATGTTTTACAAAAATAATTAGTTGGCATTTCTTTGGGGTTACCCAAGTCTCTTTGGAAGGAAGGCCTCCTTTTGCTCTTCCTAGAGATCTGAGATAATTAATAATAAAAAATAATAAAAAACAAGCAGAGCAGAACTTGACCAAGTCAGCATGGCATACTGGGTTTAGCGGTTGCAGAGTCATCTGAGCATAAACCTCATCTGTCTCAACATCAGCCTGAAACAAAAAAAATTAGGAATCCTATATATGATTGCAAGGATAGTAAGAATCAAAATAATAAAAAACAGTATGGCTGCTCACATGCATGGTCAAATTTTGATTAAAAATAATTTCCACGTCAATTGAATAGAAAGTACATTTGACTCGAGGTTAACCTGTCCTCTAATTCGAATCTCGTGACAACAGATTCAAAACTATTGCCATGTCCATTCAATACCCCATTTTCATTTTCTCCAGTAATTGCATCAAAAAGAGGAAGAAGTCTCTTTGCCTTTGCACCCATAATTCTTCCTTCTTGGTGATGTTTCCCATTCATTTCCTTGGTGTAATAACTATTTTCCATCCCATTAGCTTCTTCACCATTGAAATCAGAACTCTCATCCAAATGTTTGCCATTCTCTTGATAAAAATGCCCAATTGGCCTTAAATCCTTCAAATGTTGTTCATCTTCACTCAATGTTAAAAGCTTATCTTCTAAAACCTTGAGCTGCTCTATTATGGACATCCTCTCTTCCTCAAAGTCACAGAAAGAATCCCCAAAAATTAGAACTGCGTCAACTGGGGTATTGTGGTTTCCATTTTCTTGATGAGTACAGAATCTATCAACAATTGATTGTTTATCTTGTGGTCACTTAACTCAATCGATAAGGTCTTGAATTCAACTGTTTGTTCATTGGATTTTCTCTCAGAACCTAACATTCAAGAAAAGGAAAAGTAGAAACACATAATTTATCAGTTATTGCAAAGAAAATAACCATAATTTATTTTTTAAAGTACATATATAACAACATTCCGACCTTACCGTGTTCATGATTTTCATGAAAATTAGTATAACTTGTGGAAGGACCTTCATGTGAATAAACAATGTCCTGAGCATGACCCTCATCTGTTAAATTTAGATCAGGAATCTCTGTCTCTATTGAGACCTCAGCTTCAGTTTCACTAATTATAGTTTGAGACACTTCTTCGTTGGCTATTTATATTTCAACATTAATATAAAAAATGTTAAATAATTTCAAAAATAAAAGAACAAATAGATTATTACTTAAATGTTCAAGTCTAGTTACCAGTTGGAATATCTAATTCTCTATCTTCCACATCTTGTACAGCAGTTTTTGTCTCAATTGAGACCTCGGATTCAGTTTTATTATTTTGCACTTGAGGTACTTCATCAGAGACTACATAATATTGAATAATGTACAACAATTTATAATTGGCTTAAGACAAACAAAAAGAAATATCAATCAAAAAATAACTTGGAAGTCCAAATTACCTGTAGGAGCTGCAATGTCATGAATATCATTGATTTCCACAGATGGGGTTTGGGCTGCTCGAGCAACAACAAACAACCATTTCCATGGATTCAAACAATGCAAACTTGGCTTCCTCCATATTCTCCTGGACAGAAACTACTGCATCTCCCTCCCCAATACAGCACATGTTCTCTATAAAATTTTCAACTTGAGACACAGTATTTGATTCAGAACCCAAATGGGCTTCGTGATGATCACTATTTTCCTGATTTTCCTCAACCCTGTACTGGATTTCATCTTCTTCGGTTGTTGAACCTACCAATTCGACCGGAACCAATTGCTGACCAATGCAGTCAATAAAGAACTCCAGAAGCCGAGAGTGAATTTCAAAAGATGTATTTTCCTTGCTACAATCTTGAATCACAGTCTCATCAAAAGGGCAGAGATGAGAATGGATCCCACGATGCCTAGAGTTTCACGATCTGAAAAAGTGTGCCCAATCCGAGCAGAAGATGATGAGTGGTTGATCGAGTAACGACATTAAGAAGAAGAAGAAGAAGAAGAAGAAGAAGATTAAGACGAAGAAGAAGATCACGATCTAGATCTACATATCGTTGTGGTTATAGATAGCGAAAGATAAAAGTCGTCTAATTGTAAGTATAAGTCTATAACCAGAATAAAAATAATATTGAATTTTAAAGTAGAGTTTATTAATAAATGAATGATAATTTTATTATTTTTAATAAATATAATGATTAATATTTTAAATTATAATTTGAGTAAGTTTTTATTATTTTAAAATATTAAATTTTAAAATAAATACATTAATTACAATTATAGCTAAAATAAGAAAAAAAAATATAATGAGTTTTAAAGTATAATGTTAATTGTAAGACCCCAATTTTTATGAATAAAGATGAATTTTCTATAATTATCATTTTTGAATGAATTTAATATAATGTTATAGTTGTGGATAATATTTATAAATTTTACAAAGTACGCAAGTTGTTATATAATATTCAATTGGTTGGGGAATATTCGTTTTAACAGGGAATATTCGTACGACGGCACAATCATTGGTGGACCCCACAAACGGAATTATTGTCGGATTAAGAAAATGACAAAAAATATTTTATGAAAATAACGGCGGAAGTTTTACAGATAAGCTGTTGAAACACCCAAGGTGTTAAAAAAAGCGAGGAATCTGGCGTGGTTGTATAAGAAAGACGGCGCGGTATTGATTATTGATCTTTGCGTGGGAAGTTATTGATTTTATTCAATTATTGTTGATATTTTATATATTATTAAATCAATAATTGAGATATTAAAGTTATTAATATTATTATTTGCATTATTAACGATGTCTGTAAGTTACGCCGAGGAGAGGTTTGACTACCTAATTCATGCGCGCCGATAGGAGAAATCCTTATTGAAAAAGCCCCCTTTCCAGGAACGGCGCGGTTCGATTAATAGTGTGAATAATAATAATGATGATGAAGTTTTGTTTTATTAGTATTATTAATGTAATAAAAGCAGAAAAGTTTTTTTATATAAAAGCGTAATCTTTTATAAAGTTATTCGTTTTATTAAAGAATAAAATATTTTTATATAAAAATGAATACTTTTATAAAGTTATCTGTTTTATTAAACAATAATTAGAATATATTATATTTTATTACGATAGTGTTTGCATAGTATTTGTATAGTAAAATCTTTTTAAAAGTTATTCGTTTTATTAGATTATAAATAGAAATATTATATTTTATCAGAAACCAACTGACCAGTCCGTTTAAAGTAAATCGATGCGGACCGTTCATGGATTTACATTATTCGATCCATTCTTTATAAATAGAAGATCATTCCTTCATTATTTCTTACGAATTCAACGAAACTTTAGAGAAAGCGTAGAGAATTATTCTTATCTTGGCGTATTTCTTTAAGCGTTTAAGAAAACTTTTGGCGTAGTCTGAGTTTCTTCAAGTATATCCCCGCCTCTACTGGTCAGAGTACTCTTCTTTATAAGGTAAGGGTATTATTTTTTTTCATATTCATGAAGAGAACTTTTGTTATTAGGTCTTTATTATTATGTTGGAATAACTCAGTATCTGTGCTACCCTATACTTGGTGAAATTCTTACATTATTCCATTATTTATTATTCTCTTTGGAATAACTTTATCTATACAAAAATCTGCATACATAGTGAAATTCATTATTATTTCATTCTTTATTATTACATTGGAATATCCCGTCATGCTGATTTTCTTGGGACATCCGTCTTCTTATTATTACATTGGAATAGTCTTTATTATTCGTTAGTTGGAATAACTGAATAACTCGCATACATGCAATCACGCGTGTGTGGTGATTTACATTGTTATTCCATTCTTTATTATTATGTTGGAATATATGCACCGGTGCGTATTCTTTAATTCGATTTCGTTATTTATTATTACATTGGAATAACGCGCATACATCGCCAATCTGCATGCGTGGTGATTTCTTTTGTTATTTCATTCTTTATTATACTTTCGGTTGGTTAAAGTTTTGACTTCTATACTCCATGAAATTAGTGGAATATCCTCGATATTTGCGCTTCATCCAAGTATCTTTCATGGAAATATTCTTACGAGCATTCTTAAATTTTACTTTCTACAAAGAAGTATCGTGTTGACAATTTGGGCGTTATTAGTTCTGGATAAATTAATTCTTAAACTTGTTTTATTGAATTCTTATATCATTGTCATCATCCTCATGTTTATATTTTTTTAAAGTCATACGTGGCTGTAGTGCATAGATGGACTTGGTATGATTATGACTGAGAGATTATTCGGTGTAATCGTGGCCGTAATGTTACAAATGATGTGATAAAAGTCATCATCGTCTAGTAGTGCATTGATGGGACGGTTGTTGGCATGATCGTGACCATTATTGATGAATACACGAATATCCTTGGGCGTAGTGCATGGATAATTTGTGGTTGTGATACTTATGAATATCTTTGGTAGTAGTGCGTGGATGAGGTGGATTATTTATTAAAAAGTGAGTCCAAATGATAAAAGTGATGAAAAACCTTTTAAATCATAAAAGATAGTAGATTTTATTCTCTACCGACTCTTTTAATGGATTGCATGTTCCACTACAGTTAAAGTTGATGTCTATTGTATTTTATCAATTTAACACTGTTGAAGACTAATGATAATTTATTCTGCATTATCTTAGTCATAATATTTTTCTTTGGGCTAGTTGAGCTCACCCTTTCTTTCCTTTGTTCTAGAACGTGGCGGGACTAGTCGGAGAAGCGAGTATTTGTCAAATGATAGTATTAGTAGTCCTCACTATTGCGTAAAATAGTGTGACAATAAATATAATGAGGACTTATTCGAGAGTGGATATTATGCAGAAGACAATAATTGTAGTAAAACTCACAAATGACTCTCTTGTTGTATATTAAAGATTATATTTCTATACATCTTCTATGTATTTAATGAATTCGAGGAATAGGTGATGTATACCTATTTTGGGGCGTCACATTAATGAATGAATATTAATTTATTTATTTTTAATAAATCTGATAATCAATAATCTAAAATACAATTCAAATAATTTTTCATCATTTTGAAATTCTAAATTTTAAATTTAAAATGAATGCTCTAATTACAATTATAAATAGAATAAGAAAAATAATGAATTTTAAAGTATAGTTCATTAATTCTAAATTAATTCGAACCTAACACATTTTAATAATAAAATTATATTATCTATTGTTTGCAAGTAAATTTTGAAAGTACAAAATTTGTAACAAGCTAATACCTATGTATATAATTAATTTATATATATGTGACTTATTAATTATTGAATACAAGTTATATATATATATATATATATATATATATATATATATATATATATGGGTTCTAATTCATTCTAATAGGTTGTTAGAAGTCTTATTCAAGTTAAACCATCATCTCTATCGTTTTCTATCATTGATCAATATAATTAATGGTTGAGATTGAAATAAATAAAAGTCTTACCGCTACAAGTTGTAGCGACAGTACTTACACTTACTTTAGTAGATTAGTAAGTGTAATTACTGACACTACAATTTTAGCGGCAAGACTTTTAAATTTTTTCAATCTCAACCATTAATTATATTGATTAACGATAGAGATGGTGATTGCTAGAATAGTACTCTCTAACAACCCAATTCATATAATTAGAACCTATATATATACACTTTAAAATTTACAATATTTATAATCTATAATTAAATTCAAAAGTTTACATTGAATATTTAATTCTTTTTTTTCAAAATTATATTGTCTATTGCTCCCGCCTCTCGACATCGCAATTAAGTTTTTTAAGTAAAAAAATTATAACAAGTTAATAATTATAGTTTGGTAAGTTAATATATAGAGCAATATGGTCATACACAGCAGTGTATAATTTATTTGTGTATAGTCTGTCAAAACTATGTCGTTTTGGCAGTTTTTTTTATTTATTAAAAAAATTGCTTCTCTTCTCCCAAATCAGAAATAAAAAATAAATATGTCAAAATGACGCAATTTTGAAAGACTGTGCACAAATGGAATATTCACGGCTATATATATATATATATATATATATATGGGCCCATATTCTTGGCAAACAGTTGTCACGGGTACTATTTCAACAACCATAATATATATCGTTGATCGCAATATTGGATGGCACGGATTGAAATGGATTGGATGGCCTTACAAATTATTCCATTATTTTTGTAGAGATTGTGCGAATTTTAAACGGAAATGAAAAAAAAATATATTTCATATATTAAAATATAAAATGAGGGGGAGGGGGAGAGGGAGAGGGAGAGGGAGAGGGAGGGGGAGGGCGAAGGTGGGAGGGGATGGGTTCAGGATATTTTCACATCTATTTTAAACATTTTTACATGAGTGTACAGTGAATTTCATCTTTATGTGAAGAAAAATCATGTGAAAATATCAAAAATACATATAAAAATAGTACTCTCTTTTAATCAAATATATAGTCCATATATAAAATAATTATTAATTTTTAAGTCAATTTATAAGTGTATTAAATTTTCATTAAAATAGTAATTTTTTTTTTTTTTTGTAAAGAAAAGAAATACATTTCACATAAAATAAAAAATAAACTCACCTAACACCTTGTTGGGTTTTTAAAATTAAGTAAATGAGAAAAAAGCTTAGAAAATTAATTAAAAAAACTAATTCTAACATAAGTATTATTTTAATTTTATTAAAATAATTTCAACATAAATATTTTAGGAAAAAAACTAAAAATATTACTAACATTTATCGGTCCATAAAATTAAAACAAAAGATTATAACAACTTTCATTAAATTGGTTACTAATTTATTAAAGAAAAATCAAACGCCTTGATATATACATAACAAAATTTGGTGAGAAAATGCAAGTAAAAACATCCGGGTTAAATCTGAAGTCATCATTGAACTTTTTTGATATTTGGGTATTGAGCCCCTTCTTCCTTCTGTCAACATAACTGAGCCCCTTTTTATTAAAAATTTGGACTTTGAACCCCAGCGGCACACGTATGCGTTGACTATAGCGATATGCATTATCGATCGTAGCGACATTTATATTTTAATTTGACACGTGACAAATGTGATGTGACTTCTTTAAAAAAATTTCCAAAAATGTGTCTCTCCCAAGGTTTGAACTCATAACCTCAAGTGTGAAACTTTAAGTATTTGACCACTAGAGCACCACATGTTAGTTATTAATATTTTGCAAAGTAATAATAGTAGTAGTAGTAGTAATAATTATAATAATAATAATAATAATAATAATAATAATTCCTTTCTCCTCCTTCACTACATACCATTAATATAATCTCAGGAAGATATATAATAATAATAATAATAATAATAATAATAATAATAATAATAATAACAATAATAATAATAATAATAATACAATAAAATAATAATAAATAAAAATAAAAATAAAAATAATAAAAATAAAATAGGGACCGTGGTTATTTACAATATTACTATAAAAATAAAAGTTCATTGGTTTTCAATGTATACATAAAAGTTACTTCATGCATACATAACATATATGATCCATATATATATATATATATATATATATATATATATGGTTATCGTTTTATAATTTGTACAACAATTTATGCATGAAATACAAATATATTATCTTATAATAATAACACACTAATTTGTCATTTTATTCTATGATATATAAGATCGTTAATCTGAGAAAGACCTGTTTGACTTATTTTTTCCTTTTTTCCTGGCTTTAATTATTATATCAATTCTTTTTTTTACAAAATAAAAAGCGATGAGATTTTTGAGAAACAATAGCATTAATTATTCCTTATTTTAAAATGTTCAATATTAAAAATCTAATTAATTTACTTGGCTATTAATTTACGTTATAATCTTACATATATTGATCATGTATGATCATCGATATGTTATTTAATTATTTCATTATCAATTTCCATCAAAAAAGTGTTCGATCGCCCATTAATTATTTTCTTTTAAAAAAGAAGAAGATAATTGAAAAGAATAACTTATACTATATTCAAGGCAAAATAAATAAATTAAAGAACATGTAAGATAAATATCATAAGTTTGTAAGTATTTGACATATATAAGCGAAATTATAGTGTTATTATTATTATTATTGTTGTTGTTGTTGTTGTTGTTATTGTTATTATTATTATTATTTTTTATTATTATTTTTTATTATTATTATTATTATTATTATTATTATTATTATTATTATTATTATTATTATTATTATTATTATTATTATTATTGTAGTATATAACTTTTCTGAGATTATATTAATGGTATGTAGTGAAGGAGAAGAAAGGAATATATGGGGAAAATCTCATGTTTTGATATAAATATTAATCCTTGCAAGATATTAGCAGATAACTTGTGTTGGTTCAGCGGTCAAATGACCAAAGTTCCAAATGATAGGTCATAGGTTGAAATATATCTGCATTTGGACATAATTTTTAAATACTAAATATGAATATTTTTTGACAATTCTCCAAATACCGAATATGGTCTTACAAAAACATGCTTATTGAGATTATCTTAATTTAAGGCAACATTTTAATAGTCGTTGCAAAAAATTGTATAAAATATGCAACAAAAATAAAAATTGTTGCCAATGAATGTGGTCCATATTAGGCAACGAAATATAGTAATAAAAAAACTTTCGTTGCCTATGATGAGAAGAAATCAAGTGGTTAGAAAATTTGCAACGAATTTCTAACGAATTTTGTTTCCAAATTTTGTAACGACTTATGAATTTCGTTGCAAAAAGTGAAAGCCTGACACAATCTGTAACGAAGGACAAGTTTCGTTGCTAAACATACACTTTTAGCAACGACTTTAACAAAGGACAAGTTTCGTTGCTAAACATACACTTTTAGCAACGACTTAGAAAGTCGTTGCCTGAAAAATCATTGGTAAAGCCCCATTTTTAGCAACAAAAAAACTTTCGTTGCCGTGATATGTGGAAATCAAGTGGTAGAAAATTTTGCAACTAATTTCTAACGAACTTTTTTCCGTCGATGAAATTAGCGAAATTTTGCAACGACTTATGAATTTCGTTGCAAAAAGTGAAATCCTGACACAATTTACAACGAAAGACAAATTTCGTTGCTAAACATATACTTTTAGCAACGACTTATAAAGTCGTTGCCCGAAAAATCATTGCTAAAGGCCCATTTTTTTGTAGTGACATTCATTTACTATTAGGGGAGTTGGTGCAAGATTGATAATACTTGCATGACTAAATTAAAAATGGAGGTATAGATGGAGGTACTATAATATAATTAATTTTTTCATATGTTTAGAACTATTGAGTCACATGATTTACTATTAGGGGAGGTGGTGCAAGTTTGATAATACTTGCAGGACTAAATTAAAAATGAAGAAAAAGAGGAAGGTATTATACTGTAATATTTCGAGCCCCAAAACGTGCAATTATCGAAACTATATTTTCTTATAAATAGAAGCTCATTCTTCCTTCATTTCTCACCAATTCATTAAAATTTATGAAGCAATTATTATAGAGAGAAATTATAGAGAGAAAGAAGAAGAAAGTACGTTATCTCATTTTATTCTAGTATCTAGTCTTCTTTTGAGGTAAGGGGTATTATTCTTTCGTATTCATAAAGAAATTTTCTTGCTATTGTTATTCTATTCTTTATTATTATGTTAGAATAACTTTTACATCCAATAATCTGCATACGTGGTGAAATTCTTTTATTATTCCATTCTTTAATATTCTATTGGAATAACTTTCATGCATGCGATCTATCGCGTGCACGGTGAATTCTGTTGTTATTCCATTCTTTATTATTACTGTTGAATATATCACATGCATGCACTTTATTACGCATTGAATATTTGGTTCCATTCTTTATTATTACATTGGGAATAACACATGCATGCGATCTATCGCATTATGGTGAATTCTTTTGCCATTCATTTTATTATTACATTGGAATAACACATACATGTGGATTACCGCATGCATGGTGAATGATCATTTGTATTCATTCCTTATTAAATTATGAAAATGATCTATCATCTACGTGGATTCTGCACAAGCGGGTGAAAATCTATTTGCGGTTTTAGTATATTCTATTATACTAAATCGAGATATCATTTATTTTGTACTAAATCATGGAATATCATTTTCTTTGGTATTTTTTTACGAGTTACTATTCACGAGATTCTTATTCACCCGATTCTTATTCACTTTGGTATTATTCACTCGGGTATATTGGGGTACTTTTTCGTGTAGGAAGACTATTCACGAGTTCTTATTCACTAAGTTCTTATTCACTTGATTACTATTCACTCTATTATCATTCACTCGGGTATTCGGGACACTTTTCGTGTCGGGGTACTATTCACGAAGTACTATTCACGGGGTATTATTCACCCGAAAAATATATTTCTTTTTTGTCCAAATTATTTTTGGTACATGAATATTATTCTTGAATTTTACTCTACAAAGCAGTATCATGTTGACAATTTGGACGTTATTGATTTCTGGATAAATTAAATTATAAATCTTTAAAATTTATCATTGAACTTGTTTTATTGAATTATTATGTCATTGTCTTCATCCTCATGCTTATATTGTGATGAAAGTTATCTTTGGCTTACGTGCATAGATGGACTTGGTATGATTATGACCAGGGATTATTCGGTATAATCATGACTGTAATGTAACGAATGATGTGGTAAAAGTCTTCATTGGCCTTTAGTTCATTGATAGATAGTTGTTGGTATGATTATGACGAGGGATTATTCGGTATAATCATGACCATTGATGATTACATGAATATTCTTGGCCGTGGTGCAGGGATGATACAATTTTATTTATTAAGCTGAGTCTTAGCGATAAAGTTGATGAAAAATTTTTTAAATCATAGAAGATAGTAGATTTTATGCTCTACTTAACTCTTCTAATGGATTGCTTATTTTCTCTGCAGTTGTTGATCTAAAACTTGTTGTCTATTGTATTCTAGCAGTTGTTATACTGTTGAAGGCTAAGAATAATTTATTCTGCATTATCTTAGTCATAATATTTCTTACTGGGCTAGTTTAGCTCACCCTTTCTTTCATTGTTCTCTTCAGGAAATGAGAATATAGATGGGACGAGTCGGGGAATGGAGTGATGGTCCAGGATAAATGGCTTTAGTAGTCCTCACTATTCTGTGAAATAGTGTGATAATAATTGTAATGAGGACTCCATTGAGAGTGGATATTATCTAGAAGGCAATATTATTGTTTAAACTCTCGGTTATGTTTTGTCGTATTTTTACGGTTGTTGTATAATTAAGTTTGTATTTGATTTATGTACCATGTATTTGGCGACTCGAGATGGGTGATGTATACCTATTTTGGGGGCGTCGCGGTTAATATCAAAGCTTAGGGATATGATCCCTAGGTGAGATGTGAGACAAGAACTAGGAGGGAGAGGCAGGGAATTCCCGCTAGTATGACCTACCTAAGTTTATTTGGTATTTAATTGGTCGGTCAGGAGTATAGGGATAATATGTGATATGTCAATTAACCCTTGTTTTGTGGCGGTGTTTGAAAATGGCATCTGAAAATGTTGAGATCAATGATGAAGCATGAGAGGCCAGTTGAGTCTGACGATCGATACCGAGGATAATGTGCAACGGGAAGACAATAATCCTCGGGTAAATAACAACACCGATCAAATAATGAGCGATGGGATGTTCGGAGGCTTTATGCAATTCATGCAACATCAAGAGAGAGACTCTGTTCAAAAATATAGGTGGAAATAATGGCAACTCACGATTGGTCACCGCTAAGCGATTCAAGAGTTTGGACCACCGAAGTTTTGGAAAAGCAAAACCACTTAAGGTGGAGGCGTGGTTAAAGCAGATCACCAAGATATTTGATGTCTTGGGATGCTCAGAGAGCAAAAGGTTCCTTTGCCACCTTTATGTTGCTTGAAGAGGCGGATTCTTGGTGGGAATCGTAAAATGTACTGACTGGCGACATTCAAGATGTCTTAAGAGAAGTTCCAAGAGTTATTCAACGACAAGTACTTTCAAAAAAGTATTCATTACATGAAGGAGGTGGATTTTATCAAGTTGGAACAAAACAATATGGACCAGTGTAATAATGTCTGAGGCTAAATTTGCGGAGTTATCCGGTTTGCATCCCATTTGTTCGATAATGAGGAGCGAATGGCGCGAATATTTCTAAGAGGTTTGAAACCCGATATCGTTAATACCTCATTTCTCACAAATTATGTTTATATTAGGATGTAGTGAATAAGGCTCAATTATTGGAGCGCGATAATGAGTAATGAAATTTGACAAAAAGGATAACGAGCAACAACACGATAATAATTGTACCGGTGCGGGCGACCATCGAACAATGATAACCATCGTGGGGAAATTATCATGCGAGAATGGTAACCACTTTGGTGGTAATCATGGCAAGATAATAGAAGTAGAAATTTCAAGAAGAGAATGTTCAATAATGATGAAAGGCGTGAGCACCAACACCCATTTTAAAGGAAGGTGAGCGACCACCTGGATCGTATGTTTTAAATCACGGAGGGAGGGACATATCGGTCAAATTGCGTGATGCGGTCAAAGCATTTTACAATTGTGGAAAAGAAGGTCACCTAGCTTTGATTTTGTGTCGTGCACCAAAGTCAAGTCCGGTGGGACGGTGGCACCAAAGGTGGATCTGGACAAAACAAAGTCGGTGGTTTTAGGGAGAGCATTTTTGTGACTTCTCAAAAAAGCGAGTAACCCAAACGAAGTTAGCAGGTTAGTTAATTATAAATCTTGCGAAATCTATACCTTATTAGATACCGGTTCTACTCATTCTTTTATCTTTCTTGCTTGCGCTCAACATTTAAATTTGACCCCAGAGAAGTTAGACTTTGACTTATTGGTTGAAACTTCGTTAGTAGAAACATTCGTTACCTCCACTATTTATTAATCTTGTTGATTCAAATCGATACTTTCACGTTACCTGTCGATCTTATCTCTTTGAAAATACTTGCCTTTGATATAATTTTAGGAATCGATTGGTTAGATACTCATCATGCTTTTCATAAAGTTGTTAGCTTTCATATTCCTAACCAACCTGTTATGCGAATTCAAGCAACCAAACCACTAAAGTTAGTCACTGTCATATGAAGCCATAAGTAAAGAGCCTTGAGCCTTTATCTGGTGACTTCCTTCTGTGGAATGTACCAAAGCCAGACTTTTCGTAGGCGACGCTGTGAATGACGGTGGCAAGTTGATAGGTATCAATGTGACGTGTTATCTAAGTCTTGGATGAGAGTCATAGTTTTGAATGACATTTCTATTGTTAATAAATTTCATGACGTATTCTTGAAGACTTCTTAGCCTACCCCTAGGCGTGAAATCGAATTTTGTATTGACCCCGATACAAAACCCATTTCTAAAACCCTTAAATATTTCTTCAACCAAAATGAGCGTATAATGCGCCCAAGAGGCGTTGGCTCGAAATTTGTTGAAGATTACGACTATACCATTCAATATCAAAGTGGAAGAAGCGAGCGTGGTAGGTGGCATTGCGTTGAGTAGAAGATCGTATGCGTTTCTGAGTGCGATGTTGTTAACATAAAACCCATTTTTATAACTTACAAATGATGAAGATAGAGTTAAAGACTACAGGGACCCACGTGAAGATAACGAATATACGATTAGAATCGACTTTAATCGATAAAGTTAAAGTCACTCAAGCTACATACTCAGAGATGATGAATGTGAAGAAGAATGTTCAAGAGGAAATTATTCTAGAAGCAAGAATTGACGAAGAGAGGAAATCTCAACCCTCGATTTAATTGGCCCATTTGAAATCCTTGATCGAGTAGGAGCTGTGGCTATAAACTCGTTTTCTGCCAAGTATGTCGGCGTGTTTATAACGTTTTTCACGTATCGATGTTACGTAAATATGTGGATGACCGAACCATGTTATTAAATTAGAACTAGGCGAGATAGCGAGAAGATTTAGCGTATGAGGATATCGTGTTAAAATCTTGGATAAGAAGGATCGTATTCAACACTCGAAAGGTTATACCTCGAGAGTTAGAATATGAAATGAAGTCAAGGTATCCTCACCTCTTCGGCATACCAGTACGTACGTAAATTTTGAGGGCAAAATTTCATAAGGAGGGGAGATTGTGAGACCCCAAATTTTATGAATAAAGATTTAAATTTCTCAAAATATTTTTTTAATATTATGGTGTGGATTTGATATAATGTTATAGTTGTGGGTAATATTTATAAATTTTGCAAAGTATGCAAGTTGTTATATAATATTAGATTTTATTGGGGAATATTATTTTTTAATAGGGAATATTAAATGCGATGAGCACAATCATTAGTGGACCCCTAGCGGAAGTATTGTCGTAGTTAGAAAATAACGGAATTATCTTTTTATAAAAATAACGGCGAAAGTATTTACCGTTAAAAGCTGTTGAACTACCGGTAGTAAAATGCGATGTCTGGCGTGGTTGCGTAGTAGGTAGCACGGTATTGATTATTGATGCTTACGTAAGAAGTCACTCGGTTATACTCAATTATTGCTACGATAATTTTTGCATCATATCTCTCGTATTATTGATTCAATTATTGTCACAGTATCATCTATATAATATGTTATATTATTAAATCAATAATTGAGGCGATGAAAGTTATTTATATTATTATTTGCAATATTGATGATGTCTAGAAGTTACATCGAGGAGAGGTTTGGTCATCTAATTCTTGCATGATAAGGAGAAATCCTTATCGGAAAGCCCCCTCTTTCACAGGAACGACTTTGGTTGTTAAATATTGTGAGTTATAATATTAATGATGAATAAGTTTCGTGTTGATTAAAGATGAAATTGATAATTTTATTGTGTGGGAATTATTAGTGTTAGTGAAAATCGACATTTATTTCGATAATAATTGATATGGAGGTTATATTGACCGATCGGATAATTAATCGGATAAATGAGCAATTAATTGCTATTGATTCACATGATTATAACTATTTGTTCACATGTGTGTACTATTGATTCACATTTATTTACTATTAGGGGAGTTGGTGCAAGATTGATAATACTTGCATGACTAAATTAAAAATGGAGGTATAGATGGAGAGTCTTATATTTATAATTAATTTTTTCACATGTTTAGAACTATTGAGTCACATGATTTACTATTGATTCACATGATTTACTATTAGGGGAGGTGGTGCAAGTTTGATAATACTTGCGGGACTAAATTAAAAATGAAGAAAAAGAGGAAGGTATTATATTATAATATTTTTGAGCCCCAAAAGCGTGCGATTATCGAAACTATATTTTCTATATAAATAGAAGCTCATTCTTCCTTTATTTCTCACCAATTCACTAAAGCTATAGAAGCAATTATTATAGAGAGAAATTATAGAGAAGAAGAAGAGAAAATGCGCTACCTCACTTATTCCGATTATCGATCTTCTTTTTTGAGGTAAGGGTATTATTATTCTTTCGTATTCATGAGAGTTATTTTCTTTGATAGCTATTGTTATTCCATTCTTTATTATTATATTGGAATAACTTTAATACATCTGAATCCGCATCATGGTGAAATTCTTACATTATTCCATTCTTTATTATTACATTGGAATAACTTATCATCTTGATCTATCGCATGCTTTGGTGAATTCATTGTTATTCCATTCTTTATTATTACATTGGAATAATATCCTATATGCATGCGGATTACATGACTGGTTCCATTCTTTATTATTACATTTGGAATATCTATATACACATGCGGATTCACGCGTGACACTGGTTCCATTCTTTTTTATTATACATTGGAATAACACATATGCATGCGATTCTATCGCATGCATGGTGAATTCTTTTTGTTTTCCATTCTTTATTATTACATTGGAATAACTTTTGTCTATGTGGATTACTTGCATACATGGTGAATGATCCTTTGTATTCATTCTTTATTAAATTGTGAAAATGATGCATCTACGTGGATTTACGCATGGCGGGTGAAAATCCATTTCGATTTCAGTATATTCTATTATACTCGTTTGAGATATCATTTCTTTTGTACTCATCATGGAATATCATTTTCTTTGGTATTTTTTTACGAGTTCTTATTCATAGAGTTACTATTCGATTACTATTATTCTAGTATTATTCTATCGGGTATTAGGGGTACTTTTCGTATGTTGGAGTACTATTCACGATTCTTATTCACGGGTTACTATTTACCCGATTACTATTCACTCTAGTATCATTCACTTCGGGTATTTGGGACACTTTTAGGTTCGGGATCTTATTATTCGAGGGGTCTTATTCACTATTGAAATCTTATTCACGAGGGTCTATTCACGAAAAAAATATATTTCTTTTTTGTCCAAATTATTTTTGGTACATGAATATTATTCTTGAATTTTACTCTAAAAGCGATATCATGTTGACAATTTGGGCGTTATTGATTTACGGATAAATTAAATTATAAATCTTTAAAATTTATCCTTGAACTTTGTTTTATTGAATTATTATGTCATTGTCATCATCCTCATGCTTATATTGTGATGAAAGTCATCTTTGGCTTACGTGCATAGATGGACTTGGTATGATTATGACCGAGGATTATTCGGTATAATCATGACCGTAATGTGACGAATGATGTGGTAAAAGTCCTCATTGGCACTGTAGTTCATTGATGGACGAGTTGTTGGTATGATTATGACGAGGATTATTCGGTATAATCATGACCATTGATGATTACATGAATATCCTTGGTAGTAGTAGTGCGGGGATGATTTGATTTTATTTATTAAAGTGAGTCTTAGTGATAAAGTTGATGAAAAACTTTTAAATCATAGAAGATAGTAGATTTTATGCTCTACTTGACTCTTCTAATGGATTGCTTATTTTCATTGCGAGTTGTTGATCTAAAACTTTATTATCTATTGTATTCTATCGGTTGTTATCTTTGTTGAAGGCTAAGGATAATTTATTACGCATTATCTTAGTCATAATATTTCTTCTTGGGCTAGTTGAGCTCACCCTTTCTTTCATTGTTCTCTTGAGGAAATGAGAATATAGCTTGGGACGAGTCGGGGAATGGAGTGATGGTCGGGATAAATGATTTTAGTAGTCCTCCTTTATTAGTGTGAAATAGTGTGATAATAATTGTAATGAGGACTCCATTGAGTGTGGATATTATCTAGATGACAATATTCTTGTTTAAACTCTCGATTATGTTTTTGATGTAAACGTATTTTACGGTTTGTATGTTGTATAATTAAGTTTGTATTTGAATTTTTTGTACCATGTATTTGGCGACTCGAGATGGGTGATGTATACCTATTTTGGGGTTTGAAAATGTGTCAATAATCCTAAATATTGAGATCAATGATGAAGTAGTTGAGTCACCAGGATGATCGATACCTAGTGATAATTTGAACGGAAAACAATAATCCTCAAGTAAATAACAACAATCAAATGATGAACAATGGGATGTTGAGGAGGCTTTATCTGATTTCATGCAACATCAAGTAAGAGAGACTCTGTTCAAAATATAGGTGAAAATAATGGCAAATCTCCTCACGATGGGTTCACGCTTTTAAGAAGTTCAAGGTGGGACCACCAAAGTTTTTGGGAAAGCGAATTTGGGAACCATTTAAGGCAAAACCATTTGGTTAAGGCGTGGTTAAAGCATATTACCAAGATATTTGATGTCTTGGGATGATCCGAGAGCAAAGGTTTCCTTTGCCACCTTTATGTTGCATGAAGAGGCCGATTCTTGGTGAGAATGCAGTAAAAGCGTACTCAACTGACACACTCAAGATGTCTTGGGAGAAGTTCAAAAGTTTCAACGACAAGTACTTTCCGAAAGTATTCGGTCACATGAAGGAGGTGGAGTTTATCAAGTTGGAACAAAAAATATGATTAATGTCGCAATACGAGGCTAAATTTGTGGAGTTATCGGTTTATATCCCATTTGGTACGATAATGAGGCGAATGTTTCTAAGAGGTTTGAAACCCGATATCGTCAATACCTCATTTCTCACTAAAATTGTGTTTGTATTCAAATGTAGTGAATAGGGCTCGATTATTGGAGTAGCGATAATGAAACCCAATGACCAAAGGATAACGAGCAACAACACGATAATAATCGTAATCTTGGTAGAAACGACCATCGAACAATGATAACCATCGTGGGGAAATTATCATGCGAGAATGGTAACCACTTGGTGGTAATTATGGCCAAGATAATAAGTGGAAATTTTAAGAAGAAGAAAGTTCAATAATGATGGAAAGATAGAAGACCAAAGACCCGTTTCAAAGGAAGGAGAGCGATCACGCGGTCGTATGTTTTAAATGCGGAGGGAGGAATCATCCAAATTCGTGATGCGGTCCAAAACATGTTACAATTGTGGAAAAGAAGGTCACCTGCTTGGAATGCGTGCAAAGTCGAAGTCCAAATTGGGACTATTGCAAAGTCAAAGTATTTTTGTATATCTTATGGAGAATAAGACATATTGGAGGGCATGATATGAAGGTCAAATGAAAATGTTTTGTATGGACTTGTATAAAAATGTGAAACAGAAGTTACTATATGGATATTTTTTGGAATTGCATGTATTATGTTCGAAATTAAAATGAGGCATAAACCCTGTATTTGTTTTTAATAGGTATACATCACCCATTACGAGTTGTCGATACATGATGTAATGCGAAGCAACTACAACTTTATTATTACAATGATAAAAGCGTGAGTTTAAATACAAATATTATCTTCTAGACAATATTTATACTCAAATAAATCCTCATCACATTTATTGATACATTATTTTACAAAAATGGTGAGGACTACTAAACAATCCTTTCTAAAACCTTCATTCCATACCCCAGGCTTCGTCATACTTTTATATTCTCGCCTCCACGAGAAGAATGGAACAAAAAGGAAAAGGGTGAGCTCAACTAGCTTTCGATAAAGAATATTATGACTAAGATAATATCTGACAAATTATCGTTAGTCTTCTTGAGGGAAAAATTTAATAGAATCTGATAGATGACAAATTTTGGATCAATATTAGCATGGTGAAATAATAATTCATTAGAAGAGTTCGTGAGAGAATGAAATCTCTATAATCTATGAATTTAAAAGTCCATCATCATATATTTATCCTGTAACATCAATCGATATTCATCTCGGAATCAAATATTCATCTTTTTTCTGGGCGAAGATATTCATCGATTAGTCGTCGTATTCATCTAAACACTGTTCATCTTTTTACTCTGAGGCCGAAGATATTCATCGATCGGTCGTATTCATTTCCGACACTGTTCATCTTCACTTTCTGGCCGAAGATATTCTTGAAATCATTCATCTTTTACTTTCTGGGCGAAGATATTCAATAATATCATCATTTAAGGCGAGGATGATGAAAAATATTTTAAAAAGCGAATCGGTGAAACAAAATGACAAGGATTAAGGATTAAGGATTTAGTACTTTGTTTTATCCATGTCAACAATACCTCAAAAATAATCGTAGTGGTGTAAAATTTGAGAATGATCAAAACATGGATCTGATCAAAGCTAGTATCAAAATAGATATTTTGGACGAAAAGAAGAAATTTTATTTTTGGTGAATAGTCTAGTATCGTGAATAGTCTTAGTATCGTGAATAGTCAAGTATCGTGAATAATAAGTATCATATCACGCAAAAAGATAGAAATTCCACAAAAAAAAATTTTCACGCTTCGTGAATAGTACTCGTGAATAGTAACTTTCGTGAATAGTAACTCATGAATAGTAACTTCGTGAATAGTAACTCATGAATAGTAACCCAGACATGAAAAAGTTCAAATTTGATAAAAACTTGGATCGACATTTGAACGTAATGATATTGAAGAAATAATATCATTCTGAAAAAAAAATAATATCCCTTACCTCGAAGAATCGATTGCCGGAAGGAAAGGTCGGAAGTGATCTTTGAATGAAACTTATCTTTGAGCAACAACTCTCAAAGTATCTAAATACTCACAAAATCGCTCGATAATATAGAGAGAAAGAAAACTTTTGTTTACGGTGTGATTTTCAATTCTAACAGCCCTCATTTATAGGAAAATGTTAGCCGTAGAAGCGAGACTTGACTTTTCTTTACGATGGCTTTACACGCTACTATTGCCACCACCACATTTGAAATAAAATTCAGCACATTTCTTCACCAACCACAAGTGGGGCCCACTCAATTCTAAATTTTCCACAAAATCAATTATAACCTAAATTTTAGAATCAGGACACCTCTTAAAATTCATAACAAATCATTCGTGCATTTTTAACGGTTCAAAATTTGTGGACATATACTCAACTTATGTATATATAACATACCCAAAAATTACCACAATCAGCGGTCGGATTAAAAATTATAACCCCATGATATATCTGAAAACCCACGATTTAATTTTAATACCTCGATACGGTAAAATCTTGATAAAACACCTCAACAATAATTTCTTCATTTATAACCACATAAATAAATCCATCATTTATATCCACATAAAATAAATATTTCTTTATCATATGAATCGATAATTAATTATTCACAAATAATATTCTGAGAATCCTGATTATAATGACGGTAGTTCGGGAAAGGGGCTTTCAGATAAAGATTTCTCCTTCTTGTAGCCTTGATTAGGTGACCAAACCTCTCCTGACAGCGAACTTTCTAGACATTGCCAATAATCTTTATCTAATAATATTATTCAAATAATATGAATTATTGATCGATAATGGAGATAATAATGCGTGTGACAATTATTGAGCAATGATAATATAAAATATCAACGCTTGACAATTATTGAATCGATAAAATAAAATATTGAGCGATAACTCTTTGTGAAAATTATTGAGTAGTGCCTTCTTACGTAAGGATCGATAATTCAACAATCATGCTTGATATCTGGTGTCTTCTTTGTGCGACCAGCGTATTCTTGTATTTTAACCATAGGGTATTCAACGATCTTACTTGGTAACAACTTCTGTAGTTATTTTAACTTGACTTATATTTGTCGTTTTCTTCATCGATCGCTTTTAGTTATGGGGCCCCACATGCATTTATGAGTAAATACGAATATTCAAAGCGATCTGAATATTCCACGACCAAACGAATATTCCCAAGCAAAATGAATATTTTATAACCACTTGCTTATTTTGAAATATTTGCGTATTTAACCCATAACTATCCACATTAATCAAATCAACCCTTACTATTTCAAAATAATAAATAAAGGAAATTCCTTTTTATTTAAAAAAATTTGAGGTCTTCTGACCTCCCCTCTTATGAAATTTAGTCCTCGAAATTGGCGTACGTATACAGTGTTTGAAAAGGTGAGGATACCTCGCTTTCATTTCGTTTCAATTCGGTCATTTCCTCTATAGCATGATTCCTCCACAAAACTTTAACTTGTGGTATGACCTTTCTTGGCGTAGGACATGCTCCTTCTATCAAGATCTTGATAGGTACCTCCTCATACGTTAAGTCTTGGCTATCTCTCGATGGGTTCTAACTTTCGATAGCGTGGTTCGGGTCTTTCACATATTCTGAAATGCGGATATATGAAACACATTATGAAACACGAGACATACTGGAGGAAGCATGAGTCTATAGGCTACACATTTCCTACTCGGTCGAGAATTTGAAATGGACGATAAATCGTGGATTGAGCTTTCCTCTCTTCCCAAATCTTGTAACTCCCTTCCGTGGGCGACGACTTCATGACAATACATGATCCCTACATTAAATTCCCGTCCTTTCGATGAAGATCGCATAACTCTTTTGTCGATCTTGTCTGTGGTTTGTATCGTTGTCGAATCATTTGGATCTTTTCGGTGAGTAAATACGTCTTAACTTTCGGGTCCCAACAATGTTGCTTCACCCACCTCATCCCAACATATTGGAGAAGCGACATTTTCGTCCATATAATGCTTGAATGGAGCCACACCTATACTTGCACGATAAGCTTTGTTGTTGTAGGAGAATTCCACCGATGGTAAATACTTATCCCATTGCCCTTGAAGTCTACAGGACCACGAGTCTTAATAAATCTTGAGAGTTTGAATAGTCCTCTACGATTGTCCAAATGGTTTGGGGATGGTATCTTAGAACTAAATCGCAAATCCGTGCCCATAGCTTTTTGCAAAGCTAACCCAAAATCTTGAAGTGAATCTTGGGTCGCGATCGAAACTATGGATCTGGGCATGCCATCTGACCTCACGATCTCATTTACGTCATACTAGCAAGGCGTTCGAGGAATAAGTCTCCGTGTCGGCAAGAAATAAGCGGACTTGGTTAATCTATCAACAATAACCCAAATAGCATTGATGCCTTGAGAAGCTTAGTAGGAAGACAATAATGTGAAATCCATGGTAATGTGTTCCCACTTCCATTAGGAATCTCAAGTGGTTGCAGCGGACCCTTAGGTACTAGATGCTCCTTTACCGTTAGCAAGTTAAACACATCGAGATAAACTTTGCAATCTCTCTCTTCGTATTATTCCACCAAAATGTATGTGAAGATCACGATACATTTAGTACTTCGAGGATGGATTGCAAATGGTGTATTGTGTGCCTCCATCGTAATCTTGTACTTCAAATCAGTCGTTAGGAACCTGAAAGTCTAGAGTGGACTCGAAGTATTCCTTCTTCATCGATTCTCGCTTAGGAATAGCTCCTTCTTGTACTTTCTTCTTCCATACGCATCGGCTCAAGATTCGGTGGCTTGAAGCGACCTTAACTTTTCTATTAAAGTTGGCTCTGTCGTATACTTGACATCATCCTTTTCGTTCCGCATATGATCTTCTACTCGATAAATCGTCGGCTACCACGTTAAACTTTACGGGATGGTATTGAATAGTGTGGTCGTAGTCTTTCGATAGCTCGAACCAGCGTCATTGCGCGTGTTGAGTTCTTTTGAGTGAAGAAATATTTAAGGCTTTTATGATGCGAATATATCTCCACTTTCTCCCCGTATAGATAGTGCCTCCATATCTTTTTAAGCAGCATTGCTTTTATGACTCTAGATCATGAGTAGGATAATTCCTCTCATACTCTTTAAGTTGTCATGAGGCATAGGCTATGACTTTCCCACGTTGCATGAGAACACATCCTAACCCTTTGCACGAAGCATCATTTGTAGATAACAAATCCATCAAGAACGGATGGTATTGTTAGAAACAGTCTTAGAAATAAGTCTCTCTTAAGCTCTTGGAAACTTTTCTCGCATTCTTCATTTCCAAGCAATTTTGTATCCTTTAGAGTTATTTGAGTTAATGGAGTAGCGATTAGAAAACCCTTCCACGAATCTCCGATAATAACCATTAAGCCCAAAAAGCTTCGTACTTGATCATGGCTTGGTTGCTCGACTTTGTATTGCTTGATCTTGGCCGGATCAGCGGATACTCCGTGTTTTGACACACATGCCCAAGAAATGCTACTTCCTCAAGCGAACTCGCATTTCTTCAATTTGGCATATAGTTGGTTTTCACGAAGCCTTTGGAGTACCGACTTCAAATGGTGCTCATGATCTTCACGACTTTTGGAATATATAAGGATGTCAATGATAAAAACAACAACAATGCGATCAAATATTCCTTGAATACTCGGTTCATCGTATCCATGAAAGCCGCGAGGAGCATTAGTTAGTCAAGAAAGACATGACTAAGAATTCATAATGCCCATCACAGGAGTTACGAAGGCGGTCTTTGGAATATCCTCGATTCTAATTTTAAATTTGATGATATCGAGCGAAGATCGATTTTGAAAGAATTGTGCCCCTTAATTTGGTCAAACAAGTCATCAATCGAGGTGAGGATACCTATTCTTGATGGTGACATGGTTGATTCGATAGTCGATCTGAAATCGCATACTCCGTCTTTTTTCTTTTTACAAATAAAGCAGGAGCACCCCGAGGAGATGTCTTGGGGCCGAATGAAAGCGATGTCCAACAATTCTGTAGTTGGACCTTTAACTCTGAAGTTCAATAGGAGCCATTCGATATGGGGTTTTAGAAATGGGCTTTGTGCGGAGTTCAAGATCAATAAAAATTGACTTCACGTTACGGGGGTAGGCAGGGAAGTTCTTGAAATCGTCGGGAAAGTCGATAACAACGGGAATATTATTCAAATTTGGCGTGTCTTTATTCAAATCCATAACATGGGCTAAGAAAGCTTGACATCCGTTTTCAATAAGCGAATAGCTTTATGATTAGATATGAGCGGTGATTGATTTTAATGGTTTAGTTGCTTGAATTAAATACTGACGGGTTGGTTAGGAATATGAAAACTATGACCTTACGAAAACAATCAATTTTGGCATGATGAGTAGTTAACGATCGATCCTAAAATCACATCAAAAGCAAGTATCTTTAAAGAGATAAGGTCAGCGGGTAAGGTGATGGTGCGACTTAGAATCAAACAAGATTTATAAGCGGTGGATGTGATGAAAGTTTCTCTAGCGGAGTTTCCACGAGATAGATCGAAAGTCTAATTTCTCGGTCGAGTTTAAGCGTTGAGCACATATGGGAGAGATAAATGAATGGGTATGCCGGTATCAAGTAAGGTATAAACTTAGCGAGAATTTATAAATAGCTTACCGTGATCACCTCGTTTGGGTTCCTCGCATTATGACCGATCTGACAAACGCTCTTCCGGAATCGTTGACTTTGACTTTTACGGAGACGATCTTTTGAGTCATAGTCCCCATTGAACTAGGTTTATTCTGCGTCTGATCTCGGCGATATGTCCTTCCTTTCCACAACTATAGCATACCTTGAGCTGCTGTTGTGGGCGGTTTGGTGATATGTCCCTCTTTTCGCATTTGTAGCATATAATGGGTGGTCGTTCTCCTCCTTAGAACCGATTCTTTCTTAAACCTTTGTCGTCTTCACATAGTCGTTGTTAAATCTCCTCTTTTTAAAATCTCCTCTGACTTCGCTTCTTACATTTTCATGACCATGATTACCACCGAGTGGTTACCATTTTTGTCCGTCATTTCTTTCTCATGAGTTATCATTAATACATTGTTGCTTTATCTACAGATGCGATCTGGTTATGGTCCCTCGGTTGGTAGTACTCGTTATCTCGCTCTAATAATTGAGCCACATTTGACTTAACATCGAATAAAGAAAGTTTATGAGAAATGAGATCTTGGCGTATCTTGGGTTTGAACCTCTAAGAAACATCCGCGTCATCGTTCCTCATTCTCCACTGAATGAGGTCTGAACACGGATAACTCTGCAAACTTTGCCTCGTCTTTGAGACTTCGTCATTGTTGTTTTTGCTCTAATCGATGAACTCCACTTCCTTCGTATGCCGAACACTTTCGGAAAGTATTTGTCATTAAATAATCTCTGAAAGCGTCTCCGAGACATCTTTGAGTGCGGTGGATGGAGTGCAGCTTCCTGAGACTCCCACCGATGAATCTGCTGCCTCGCCACGGAACATAAAAGGTGGCGAATGGAACCTCTGTTCTCTCCGTGCATCCCGAGACATCGAATATCTTGGTAATTTGTTTGACCCGTGTTTCCATGGTGATCGGATCGGCTTTCCCTTAAATTCGGTGGTCCTGACTCTTTGAGCTGCTTGTTTGTGACAACCAGTGAATTGCTATCATTTCTCTCTGTATTTTGAACACGAGTCTCCCTAAATGCGATTTTGCATGAGCTGCAAAAAAAGCTTCTAAACATCCCCTCGTTCATCATACGCTTTCCGGTGGTGTTGTTCACGGGAGGAACATTGCCCGACTGTTGCACGTTCTCCTCGTTGGTAAAAATGAGGCATCTCCACGGTCTCATTTACTCCTTGTTAATATTCTCGATCGACATTCTCAAATCATGTCGTAAAACAAGGGTTAATTAAAGAAATCGATATATCACATAATATCCTATATCTTGACCGACTAACAAATAAGCTTAGGTAGGACACCTTTAGCGAAGGATTTACTCGTCTCTCCCTCTGATTTCTATTCCCGATCTCATGGAGATCGTATCCTAGCTACGATACCAGTTGTGGCGCCCCCAAAATAGGTATACATCACCCATTACGAGTTGTCGATACGTGATGCGAAGCAACTACAACTTTATTATTACAATGATAAAAGCGTGAGTTTAAATACAAATATTATCTTACAGACAATATTTATACTCAAATAAATCCTCATCACATTTATTGATACATTATTTTACAAAAATGGTGAGGACTACTAAACAATCCTTTCTAAAACCTTCATTCCATACCACAGGCTTCGTACTCATTATATATTACCGCCTCACGAGAAGAATGGAACAAAAAGGAAAAGGGTGAGCTCACTAGCTCGATAAAGAATATTATGACTAAGATAATATACTGACAAATTATCGTTAGTCTTGACGAGGGAAAAATTTAATAGAATCTGATAGGCAACAATTTTGGATCAATATTACATGGTGAAATAATAATTCATTAGAAGAGTTAAGTAGAGAATGAAATCTACTATAATCTATGAATTTAAAAGTCCATCATCGATATTTTATCCTGTAACATCAATCGATATTCATCTCGAATCAAATATTCATCTTTTACCACTGGGCCGAAGATATTCATCGATTAGTCGTATTCATTTAAACTTTTGTTCATCTTTTTCTGAGGCCGAAGATATTCATCGATCGGTCGTATTCATTTAAACACTGTTCATCATCTTTGCTGCTTCTGGGCCAAAGATATTCTTGAAATCATTCATCTTTACTTCTACGGGCGAAGATATTCAATAATATCATCATTTAAGGCGAGGATGATGAAAAATATTTTAAAAAGCGAATCCGGTGAAACAAAATGACAAGGATTAAGGATTAAGGATTAAGTACTTTGTTTTATCCATGTCAACAATACCTCAAAAATAATCGTAGTGGTGTAAAATTCGAGAATGATCGAAAACATGGATCTGATCAAAGCTAGTATCGAAAATAGATATTTTGGACGAAAAGAAGAAATTTTATTTTTTGGTGAATAGTCATTATCGTGAATAGTCAGTATCGTGAATAGTCTTAGTATCGTGAATAAGTCTAGTATCGTGAATAGTAACTCAGACACAAAAGATAGAAATTCCAAAAAAAAAACATTTTCACGCTTCATGAATAGTACTCGTGAATAGTAACTTCGTGAATAGTAACTCATGAATAGTAACTTCGTGAATAGTAACTCATGAATAGTAACTTGAGCATGAAAAAGTTCAAATTTGATAAAAACTTGGATCGACATTTGACATAATGATATTGAAGAAATAATATCATTCTGAAAAAAATAATATCCACTTACCTCGAAGAATCGGTGCCGGAAGGAAAGGTCGGAAGTGATCTTTGAATGAAACTTATCTTGACAACAACTCTCAAAGTATCTAAATACTCACAAAATCGCTCGATAATATATAGAGAGAAGAGAAAACTTTGTTTACGGTGTGATTTTCAATTCTAACAGCCCTCTATTTATAGGAAAATGTTAGCCGTAGAAAGCGAGACTTGACTGCTACGATGGCTTTACACTGCTACTATTGCCACCCACCACATTTGAAATAAAATTCAGCACATTTCTTCACCAACCACAAGTGGGGCCCACTCAATTCTAAATTTTCCACCAAAATCAATTATAAACCTAATTTTCGAATCGAGACACCTCTTAAAATTCATAACAAATCATTCGTGCATTTTAACGGTTCAAAATTTGTGGACATATACTCAACTTATATATGTATAACATACCCAAAAATTACCACAATCAGCGGTCGGATTAAAAATTACCCCCATGATATATCTGAAACCCACGATTTAATTTTAATACCTCGATCGGTAAAATCTTGATAAAACACCTCAACAATAATTTCTTCATTTATAACCACATAAATAAATCCATCATTTATATCCACATAAAATAAATATTTCTTTATCATATGAATCAATAATTAATTATTCACAAATAATATTACTGAGAATCTGATTATAATGACGGTAGTTCCGGGAAGAGGGGCTTTCAGATAAGGATTTCTCCTTCTTGGTATGATTAGGTGACCAAACCTCTCCTTGTGCAGAACTTTCTAGACATTGCCAATAATCTTTATCTAATAATATTATTCAAATAATATGAATTATTGATCGATAATGGGATAATAATGCGGTGACAATTATTGAGCAATGATAATATAAAATATCAGCCTTGACAATTATTGAATCGATAAAATAAAATATTGAGCAGTAACTACTTGTGAAAATTATTGAGTAGTGCCTTCTTACGTAAGGATCGATAATTCAACAATCTTACATGCGATCTGGTGTCTTCTTGTGCGACCGCAGCGTATTCTTGTATTTTTAATGCCGGGTATTCAGCGGTCTTACTTGGTAACAACTCTGTAGTTATTTTTAACTTGACTTATATTTGTCGTTTTCTTCATCAATCGCTTTAGTTATGGGGCCCACACATGGGCTTTTGGCAAGTCGTCTGAATATTCAAGACGATCTGAATATTCCACGACCGAAACGAATATTCAAAGCAAAATGAATATTTTATAACCACTTGTTTATTTTGAAATATTTGCGTATTTAACCCATAACTATCCACATTAATCAAATCAACCCTTACTATTTCAAAATAATAAATAAAGGAAATTCCTTTTATTTAAAAAAATTTGAGGTCTTATAAAATAACTTTTATTTTATTTTAAATTTGAAGTAATTTATGAAGTTAGTATTGAATGGATTGTAAACTATAAATGTACATAAGATCAATTTTAACTTTTAAAAAGTTAATTTGTGATATTTTAAATTTAAAATTAAAATGATTCATTTAATTTAAATTTTGAAATAATAAATTTTATAATTAATAGTACTTTTATAATATTTATAATTATATGGACATAAACTAAATAAATTAATATAAATTTTAAATTTGAATACGTTTGAAATTATTTTTTAAAAAATATGTCAATATTAATTTTATAATTTGAAAATGAAGTAGTAAAAAAGTCATGTGACAATAATATCAAAATATGTATGATTGATGAGTTGTCCACTTAAATGAGGGTGTGAAATGTCATTTTGTATATAAAGAGAACTGTCTTTTGACTCCATCACTCTAGGGAGTAAAATCTTATATAGAGATTAAAATAGAGAGTTAAATAAGGATAAAAAAACTGTTAGATAATGATTTGTTGATATATTTTTCAAAGTTGGGAATAGAAAGTTCATTATGCTACGTTTGGATTGAAAGAATTGAATGATTTATTCTATTATAGTTGGAATGAGTTATTTCATACTCTTCCTCCCTAAAGAATAAAATTCATAAAATTAGAAGGAATAAGAATCATTCTAATCACAACCAAACACATTTTTTTTCATTTAATAAGAATGAGTCATTTATTGGCAACAAATTATACTAATCGCTAATTATTTCTAATCGAACTACAAGGCAATATAGTTCAATCACGATATAAAATTATTTTAAATGAATTCGCCAAACTATATATACATACGAATAATATATTTAATAGTTTGCAAAATCGTTCTTCAATTATTTATTAAACCATCGTATTCAAGCCATAAATAGTGCATAATCACACAATTATAAATTTACCTATTTCAAAATATAAGATTATTATAAAAAAATTGAAGTTAATTGGAGATATTTTAAAATCAAATTGACATAAAAATTAATTTTAATCAATACAATACAATACAATGATGAATATTATAACCTACTAAATAACAAGTACTATTTATAATAAAATTTATTGTTTCATCATTTTAATAAATCTTATCCATTTTAATTTTGAAAATGTTTGAATTTGAATTTCAAAAAATATATTGAAATATGTTTAAATCCTTCTAAGCATCCAACCATGTCAAAATAATCAATCTCGTTAGTAGCCTTAGGCAAAGTAATTAAGAAATTAGATTATTTTTCTTAAAAAGTAATGTACGTAGCAAATAAATTACTTTAAATTAATTTTATTCGGGTTGACCGTACGTGTTTATGTAAATATTAGTGTAACAATTTTATTTGCTCAAGTTTTTATTTGTTAAAACTAAAATAATTCAACAAACAACAGTTACAATTTCATTGGCTTTCTTTGGCTTACAATAATTCAACTAACAACAGTCACAACATTACGTACTACTTCATCAATAAAATATCCATTTCATTTCTTCTCTCTCTCTCTCTCTCTCTCTCTATATATATATATATATATATATATATATATACCAAGTTTCCTTCTTTTCTATTCATCAATAAATATATGCATGCATGCTGATTTGTTAATTCCATGCAACTTATAATTTATCTCGTCATTTCTTGTTCCACATCTGGTGGTGTAAATTGATACACTGCCGCTGCTCGCATATGCATGTCCATATTTCCATTCCATCCTATAATAATTAATTAATTTTCAAACAGGAAAATAATCAATTAAAATAAAATAAAAATACATATTAATATTTACACAGAATACATTTAGACATTATTTTTAAAAATATAACATGGATGTGATTTTGTGACAGCGTAGACATAACTTTAATGATAATTATAGGATCCGGTTAGCATGAAATTTATTTTTGGATAAGTTGGTCAATTGGCCAATAGAATGCTGACACATAGAACCTTGCCTGCGTGTCAGCACTCTATTGATCAATTGACCAACTTACTCAAAAATAAACTTCATGCTAACCACCTCCATAATTATATCAGTTTATCAAAACTACCACTAATGTTTTGAATTATTTGTTAGTCAACTATGCGTGACAGCCACAAGTATGTTTTTGATCATATTTTTTTCTCATCAATTGACTAGACATGAATAAAGTCTACAATTTATTTCTATTTTCTTATGGCCAGTTAATTAATATTTATAACTTGTAAATAAATTAAAAGATAAAGAAAATAAAATTAGTATACCAAGGGGTACTTCAAATCCATGATGCCCAAGCTCACGAAATTCTTGGGACATGGCGCAATACTGGCAAAAGGCATGAGCAGCACAATCTGATAACAAATTTCCCTCAATCTTGAATTTATTTCTCATTCTCAGCCGATGAAGGAAAGTGTAGGGGAATGCCGCATTGCAGATGAATCCAAATCCCAATATCCAACCCGGTAACGCTAACAACACATATGTTAACCCGGTTTCGTACCAAGCTGAAATTAACACAAATTATATAAATTCACCATATCATATTGTACATATATAATTAAATTGGGAATGAACTCTTGCATATATATATATATATATATATATATATATATATATATATATATATATATATATATATATATATGATCATACTCCTCCTTCCCTTTCATTTTATGCGCGTTGAAATCCGTGTCAAAAATACTGAAAAATTTAACTTTATAAAATGGGACGGAGGTTGTATATAATAAAATTAGGAAATTGTTAAAACCATAATAAAAGTGTTGCTGTAAATGTATAGAAACGATGAAAAACGTTGTTATAGGATCTATATCGACAACTTTGTTGTGAAAATAATATTTTCTATTACGAATTTAACAATTTCCTGAAAGTATTGTTAGGCGTACATTTTTTTTTACAAAAATTACTTTCAAAATTAATGTGTATCAATACATAATTAATTGTTAATACATCATATATATATATATATATATAGGCGAATGTATTTATATTTTAGTCACCAAAATATTATCGACATTTAACTTACGTGTTCTTCCTTCATTTATGATCTCCGCAATATGGCCAAAAGTCAGGCATGGACAAACGCATGTCATGCAACCTATATAACAATACCAACTTTACGTAAATCATATATATATATATATATATATATATAGAGAGAGAGAGAATTGATCCTGTCCGGTCTGCCGGACAGGCTTAAATTACGGATCGATTTTTTTTTTTTTTTTTTATATAGAACAACTAAAAAAATAAAAATAAAATTATGGAACTTGAATTTTTACATGATACAGTGTTTTGGGCGTGATTTGTATACATATATCAAAATATGTCTGTACAGTCTGTCCGAATTTTGTTAAAATACGGGAGTCCGGATCTGATCCGGACTCTATATATATATATATATATATATTATATAATCATACTAATTATAAATTAATTAGGCTTTGAGCAAGGAATATTTACAGTTGTCGAGGTCCGATAAACAGCCCAAAAGGGGAGTTGACCAAGGACTTTTATGATCAGGATAAGTATAAGTATGCGCATTGGCATTGGGGGGCAGCATGTATGGTCCAGGGAGCTGGTAGGAAGGTGGTGGTGGTGATGGGAACATTGCAATTGGATAAGGCAACGCCGGCGGTGCTGAAAGCATGCCATGGTGGTATTGTGGTGGTACTCGTGGTGGTGACGAAGATGGCGAAGGTGGTGGTGTTGGTAGCAATTCTGGTTCCGGAGTTGACATGCCTAAGCTAAATGGTTTGTGTTTAAAGGCTTGACGACTAGAATTAAGTTTATTAGGTATATGTTTTCGAAACCAGAAGAAGCCCTAGCTTAATTGATTCTGGCTGATATTACATATATGTAGGTGAATAAATATAGTATGCCGAGGCAACATTGCATGATTGAGTTCCATCAACATTTTCCTATTGTTAGTTTAATTAATTTCCAAGTTTAAGAGATGCTTTAAATAGGATTTTATTATTTCTGTGTTTGTCTAAAATGCCCAAAAGAAAATTGTAATTTAGGAGGGTATATAGAAATACCTACAAACAAACAATCTAATTTAAGGAATACTAAATAAAAGGTCAATATATATATATATATATATATATATATATATATATATATATATATATATATATTGTGGTTAGTGGCGAAAGTCAGGAAAATTTATTTATTGGGGTCAAAATATTATGATGTAATAAATAATTTGGCGGACGTTAGGGGCAGCGCCTCCGAACTAATTTTTTTAGATAATTTTGTGTTTTTTAGCCGGTTGCATATGTAAAACATATATTTGGTTACAATATTATTAATATAACAAGTAATAACAATATATACACACACCCCCTTATTTATTTTAAAAATATTAGAGGAAGATACATAAATCAAGGAGTAGAAGCAATATAAAAAATTCAATTTGACTCCGTATATTAAAAACTTATAAAATTTTAGTAGGATCTATTTATTCATTTCATTTAAATTTATCATATATTATAAAATAATTTTTTTTCCAGTGGAATCAATTGACTCCACACCCTCTAATGTGGCTACGCAACTGCTTGTGGTGTGTGATTTTGTTTAGATCAAGATAACGCCTAAGCGAGTATTTTTTTTTTTATTCTTTTGGATCATCTTTGAAATAATATTGTTATATGAAACAATTTTTTCATAATTTTTTTTTGGGGGGTTTGTATTTGGAACATACCATACATCTAGGGAACTAATATTTTAATTTTTGATATTTATACATAGTTATCTCACATAAATACATAATGAATTTCACCTCAAATGTAAAAAATAATCACATGTACAAATCGAAATAGTGTTCCCAGTATATAGTAAAGAGTTGCTAGGGATATATATATATATATATATATATATATATATTAACCAATGGGTTAAAACCTGAAAAGGAAGGGGTCAATTTGGAAAACCAAAGTCTGGGCAGCTTTAAGGTAGACGTATATGTGGATGTGGGGTTGACATGTCAGTACTAATTATGAGATATCTGTATTATATGAATTTAGCCAAAATGACAAAAGGAATGGTAGAGTTCAGTGAAAGAGGGAGTGAGAGCTTGAGTTTTTAGTTCATCCTGACTTATTCGTTTGTCTGGTTTGGCGCCTCGGGATAAAATTTTACTTTGTTCGTTGAGTTTTATGTATTTAACCACTTTACTTTAAAAAAAATATAATTGGCTCATTGTATTTTTTAAAAAAATTTAATTAAATTATTTCGTCCAATTTTATTCAAAGACGTTAAGAAATCAAGAATTTTCCTATGTGACTTAAAAAAAAATGTGTATTTACTTGTGTGCATTAAGGCCAATCATTTAAGATGCGTGGAATGGGCGGGAGGAAGATTATAAGCAAAAACGAAGTATTTGTAGTTGAAAGGGAAGAAATCGAGTTAGAGTTCTGAGAAGAAAGCGATGAAGTTGGAATTTATGTCAGGCAAGATCGAGTGAGAAATCGTCGATTGATGGAGAGAATTCATGTAAAGATCCTTATTATATGTTATACCAGTTATTGAAGTGAAGAACTGAAGAGCTAGGGTTTAAATTTTTCAGCAAAATTGTAGACAACAAGTGCACAAAAATTAGGGCTTTTACTTGATAACTAGTATCAAGGTAAGTGCAAAGTTGTCGTGCATCTGATATGGTTTCATCACGATCTAGATCATTGTCAACCACTGTTGTAGACATGCACATGTGCTTTTGTGATGTACCAGCACGAATATTTGTTTTGAAGAAAGATAGGTCAAAAGAAAAAATGTTTTATGGTTGTCGCAACTATGGGGTTAGTTTCCTCCGTCCAATTTGTAAACTGCATTTCATCCCTCTCTCTGTTAAATCATGTTTGCTATGTGGCTCTGTTTCACTTTGTGATACCAAATTTGATAGGAATCTGGGAGATATTGTAGATATTTTGAATTGGTTGAAGTACCTTCCAATGTAGATGAAGCAACGAGTGCGATGAGCAAGCAAGTTGAAAAGGTGAGCTTAGTGATGGATAAAAATGCAGAACTGAAGCAGAAGTTGGAAATTTTGAATAAGGAAACACTGATAAAGGAAATGAAAGTTGATAGACTTAAAAAGGGAAACTTAAAACTTAGAATGTGTTGTGTATTGTAAGACCCCGAATTTTATGAAATAAAATTATTCAATTTTTCTTATAATTATTATTTAGTAAATGGTTAAATTGATAAAAAAAGTTATAGTTAAGGATGATATATATAAAATTTTCAAAATACGCAAGTGGTTATAAAATACTCATTTCTATTAGGAAATATTCATTTGGTTGTGGAATATTCTTGTTGTCGGGGAATATTCGTACGACGGCGCAGCCATTTGTGGGCCCCATACCAGAATAACTGTCGGATGAAGAAAGCGACAAGTTTGAGTTTTTATAAATAATGGCGTAGTTATTACTGAATTAACATTTGTTGGAATACACGGTGGTTAAAATCTGATGTCTGGCGTGGTCGCATTACGGTATTATTGCGATATTTTGAATTATTGATTCTTACGTGAAGAAGACACAACTCAATAATTATTTACGGTAATTCTTATTCAATATTTTATTTTATTGATTGAATAATTCTTTGCGTTGATATTTTATATTATTGTTGTTTGATAATTGTCATTTCACGATATTCCCATTATCGGATCGATAATTTATATTATTTGGATAATATTATTAGATAGCATTATTGGCAATGTCTAGAAAGTTCTGTCAAGGAGATGTTTGGTCACCTAATTGCCCGTCAGTAAGTAGAAATCCTTATTGGAAAGCTCCCTCTTTCCTGGGAACTATTTGGTTATCATAATTGTGATTTTATAATATTATTTGTGAATAATTAACTATTAATTTATATGATAAGAAAATATTTATTTGATGTGGATATAAATGATGGATTTATTTATGTGGTTATAAATGAAGGAATTAATGTTGAGGTGTTTTATTAGTATTTTGTCGGATTGGAGGTATTAAAAAGATCAAATCGATTGTTCTTAAAGCTCTATTGCGTGAGTTATAATTTTAATCCAAATAGTTGGATCCTTGTGATTTTTGGATATGTTATACATATATAAGTTGAGTATATATCCACAAATTTTGAACCATTAAAAATTAACGCATGATTTGTTATGAATTTTAAAAGGTGTTGAAACGGTGTTTAAAATCATCCGTTTGTGGATTTCGGATATTTTCGGTCTGGAATTTGGAAAAACTTTCTTCTGTAAAGTTGTAGAGAATTCAATTTCGTGTGGAATGGACATAAAATTTGTATTTTTATGATAAACAAGCTATTTTCTATGAATTGTTGAAGTTTCGAAAAATAAAATAATTTTTATTAAAATTATGGGTGGGACCCTCTTTTACTTTTCAAAACATGTGGGCTGAATTCTTTCAAGGATGGCTGGCTTGTTTGATCAAAGGAAGTGGCGTAGAAAATGAGGAATAAAAATAATATTATTTTATTATTTAGTCTCCTTTGGCGTTCTAGCATTTTCCTATAAATAGGTGCTTATGTTAAAATTGAAAATCACATCAGAAACAAGTTTTCTTTCTCTATATATTGTCGAGCGTATTTTTGTGAGTATTTAGATACTTGGCGAGTTGCTATTCAGTGCAAATTTCTTTCGACTTTACATCCGATATTCCAGTCAGAAGTAGTGCTCTTTGAGGTAAGGGATTGTAAGGGTTATTATGTTTTTCAGTTTCGTAATTTTTCTGACCTTCAAAAATTCTAGAAAAATTTGAAATGATATTTTGATGAGTTTTCTCGATTGTGTCCAAAAATAGCGATTTTTGGATGTATAGATTATAAGTTATGAATTTTATGGGAAAAGACTATTTTAAAAGTAAACCCTTATAACTCCTTGTGGTTAACTCCAAAATTGATGAAATTTTTATTGGGAGTACATCTATATAACATAGTATATCTTATAAATTTTAGAATTTTTGGACAAAAGTACAATTTATGATAAATGTCTAAATATTATTGATTTTGACCGTATGAAAAATAGTAAATGAATTTTAAAAATTCGAGAAAATATATATTCAATATGGGACTATATTATGCTAAATCCCGGAAAAGAAATATTTTTGGGCTGATTTGGTATTTTTCATGAAAATGGACTAGTTATAAATAAATAAATTAAATATGTTATGTGAAGTAACAAAATTAAAAAATAGGATTTTATGGCTTGGGAATCCTATATATGGTATATCTGATTTTTGATGAGGTTGTTGGTTATTGGTGATGAAATCTTATGAGTTTGGCATTTTAGTATGATTAAATGCATTAATTAGTAAAGTGTAAATAATTAAAATAAATTGTTTATAAGTTTAAGAAATGATTAAAATATTGTGGTAGTATTAATAATATTAGATTGTGAGATTATTAAGTGATTTATAACATTTGGATTAAGATGTTATGAAATCATTGATTTATGAATCTTACTCTTGAAATTAAATGCGAGTTGTTGATCGTATTGTTTTATTATCATATATAACATTTTTATTATCCGGTGATGAAATTTCTCTTTGACTTAAGTGTAAAGATGGGTAGATTATTGGTATGATCGTGACTATGGGTTCTCTTTGGCCGATGGTCAAAGATGAATTGTTGGTGGTATGATCATGACCATTGAATTTATAATTGAATATTTTTAGCTTAAGTGCAAAGGTGAATTGATCAACATGGTTATAATTATTGTTTATATAAATTCTGAAATGATTATATATTTCTTTGATATATGAATATCTTTGGCCTGTAGTGCAAAGATGAATTATTGTTGAATATCTTTGGCGTGTAGTACAAAGATGACCTGTTGTTGAATATCTTTGGCCCGTAGTGCAAAGATGACCTGTTGTTGAATATCTTTGGCATGTAGTATAAAGATAAACTGTTAATAAATATCTTTCCCGTAGTACAAAGATGAACTTATTAGTATGATTATGAACAGGAACTGTGATTTGGTATAACCATGATCTTTGATGTTTCAAGTAAAGACATGTGATGAAAAATATCTTCGTCTTGGATGAGAAGAAAATTAGAACTACAATTATGATTATGAGTTATTCACATGATTGTGTGAGCAGGATACATTGATTAATGTTACTGAGGTTAAAGCATTGTTGGTGGACTTTTAACATGGAGAAGATAATAGACTTTATGGTCTATTTGACTCTTCTAATGGATTGCTCGTTTATTTTGCAACTATGGTTGAAAAGTTTTATCATCTACCATATGTTCTAAATCTACGATTTATTCTTGATGAAGGCTATTGATAATTTAATTATCTTTAGTTATGATATTCTTTCTTTGGGCTAGTTGTGCTCACCTCTTTTGCTTCACAATTCCTTTCGGGTAATAAAAAGTGTATTTGGAATTGGCGGGGATAACGAGGGAATAATGTGGTGGTAAAGGACTATCAAAGTTTCTCAACACATTATAAAGCGGCATGACATACAATATATAATTGTATTGAGGACCTAAGATGTGTATGTCGTATATATTATCGTCACTTAATAATTGATTTTGGTGAATAACAATAGGGTGAGGTGAACTCGACTTTTTGGAAGGTGTTTTGCCACTATCATACAAGATGTCTAATGACATCTGATCTCGTGTTATCATAAGAAAGGGTTGTGCACATCCACTTCTTTGAGTATATCTACGAGCACTACCTATATGATCTTGGAGTTGGGTTGAAACATAATGTTCAATCGCATGACGGTGGAGATAGTTATATGTCGAGAAGACTCACCATTGGAAGGAACATGATAGTAATCTTCTCATTTTTATTTGGGGTCTATTGGATCAACCAAGGATAATTCTCTGGACATATGATATCTATCATAACTTAGATTCATGGCCTCCCATATACGAAGGTTTCCTTGAGCACTTCCCAAAATTTTAATTTCTAAAAGCGGTTATAGATTGTACCTTTATGTAAGGTATCACTGTGAGGTGTTGTCCATAGTTGGGACATGAGTCACAGTTGGTATTAAAACTCACAGTATATGTGTTGTTGTATTTTGCATGACAATTGTAGTAATAAAGTTGTAGTTATTTTCTGTACCATGTATTTGGCGACTCAAAATAGGTTGGATGGATTGGACCTATTTTGGGGGTGTCACATGTATTGTCATGGATTGTTATTGCAATTGTAATTTTGACATGGATTTCCATGAGGTAATGTATTGATTGTAATGGATGTGTTGTATTGTAATGCATTATGTATTTTCATTGTTATGGATTGTAATAGGGTAATGGTGATAGAAAAGACATAATGGTATTGAATTGAAATGCAGAAGATGTTAATGTCTGTCATGGTTAAATTGTGTGTTTTTGTACTACATTGGATTCATAGCAAAACTTAAGAACAATTGTAGCCAAAACACAATAGTAGCCTTGCTCAAAACAGAACAAGTCCTGTGCCAAAAATAGAACAAAGAAAAATTGCTCCATGGCAGAACCACTGATTTAATTACCAACTGATCCATTCAATCAATTACTAACTGCTATAAGCATAACCATAAAAATAACCATTCATTCAAGTACCAACTGCTTAATAGAACCATATATGCCATAAACAAAACCATTAATTTAATTACCAACTGCATAATAGAACCATACATTTCATAAACACAACCATTCATTTAATTACCAACTGCATAACATAACAAAAGCATAAATACAAATCAAAATAGAAATTGGTTACCAAAATATACCATTAATAAATTGTCATCAAGTCAGAACAACATAGTACTGATTAATACATTCATACATCCACCTTCAATGAAGACTACCTAAAAATACATGTATAATAGCCAACTACATCCAACTACTAAACCATTGTTTAATTCCATAAGTTTTACCAAGTCATTATCTATATTCACCAACTTCATTAAAACTAACTATTGTAATGACCCCAAAATTCATACAATTCAATTACCGACTTCGATCGTTAATAACACGTCTAACTTATTATTTCACATCATTATTCGTTGCTAATCTTAATAAAATGCGAAATAATTTAAACTTTTCTACCTTATTACTTTAATTCCCTGAATCAAAACATTTATCATCTACATGTTTTTTATTTAAATTTATTTTATGAATCGCTTCATCATAGTTATTATAAACTAAAACTTACAACCAGGTTCAATACCCTTTATACATCAAATAAAATTAAACTTTACAACTCAACATCTGTTAAACATCATACATTATCAAATACATCATCTGGAACCTTATTCATGGTTCGAAAACATTAACAACTTAGCAAAAGTATATACATTCGAGTATCACATCTGATTCATGTCTTTCAAGTAACATATAACTTTACCTTGAATCTTTAACCTGCAAAAGTGGTTATTTGCAAGGTTGAGCTCGACAACCCAGCAAAATCTAACAGTTTTCATGCATCACGTAGCACATAATAACATGCTCAACATATATCTCATAAAAATTGGACTAACATAACATACATGCTATAGTTCATATAACAAGTATAAAGATTGAGTTCATTACTCAATCAACATGTTTTACTCAATCAACGTAGTCATAAATTGACTTTAACATTTTATACTTTCAACATATATATAACACATCATGCTCTTTGCAATAAAGATTTAAAACAGTTAATCATCAAGTTCTCATAGTAAATAGGAACTGAAAGACTTGCCTTGATCGTTGTTTACCAATAACAGTTTAACAACTTACAGTTATGTGCACTTCACGTGCCCTACACAATTATATAATCATTCAAATTAACTATTAGTCACATAAGTAATGTAAACTTTACTCTATATCTCATAACCCTTTCTATTATCAATACACAATGTTCAATTTGATTGTGTTAACTTTTGACTTACATCTCACTATATTACTTCTTAGGTCGTACTCGAAGTTCATTCAAGTGTTTAAGTCTTGCTAGGAATCATTATTGGTTTTATATTAAACTCATTTCATATCTTATAATATTCATTTCATTTGACTTAAAACACTTTTTACGTTCATTAACATTTGTTACGGCGTTTCGACGTTCATTCGTCACACGCGCGATTTGTCTCTCTTGTGTATACTTAGTATGCTTATACAACTTATCTAATACATTATTTATTAATGTTAATCATCATTATATTTACTAACATTCATGTTTTATAACTTAGAACAACATCTTTTATCGTCAGAAGCACTACACTTGCATATGTGCATGCCCGACGCCCTCCGATTGTCCCCGAAAACACAATAGTCCTAAAGATGACCATTTTAACCCCTGCCCCCAACCTCAAATCAAAAAACTTAAAGAACAAAAGTTATAGGTCTATTCGTCCTCATTCCGGATCATCTTGAATTGCATCAATCGGAGTTTGTATGAAAAACGTTATGCTCATTTTAGTAAAATAAGTCCGGTCAGATTTTCTTAACTTAGGCAAATCAGACTACCCCCAGCCGGGGCTGGGATTTTTGTACTACAGAGGCCAGTCGGAGCAGGGGTACATTCTGCCATTTTCGCGAATGAACATCATGAACACTACAGAAAACCAAATTAGGCCTAAAAACTCCTTTCTAATAAACTATACCAACCTACCCAAGGTGTAATATGTTTACAGAAACATACACTAATGTTTCTAACACGTTTCTAAGCACATAAACAACATAAACATCCAAATTACAAACCTTCAATTTCAATATTTCTATTATTTCTTCTTCTTTTGACATTCATAGCGAAATTCTTCACTGTGATTTCGTTTTACAACCAAAACAGTTAGTTTCAACTACGTTGTTTTCGTTTCTTCATATATTCTCACAATCAATAAATAATTTACACTTATACTATGAATTAAGTACCAATTTTAATTCTAATTTAAGTCATATTCAACATATGTCAATGTAAACTTACTCTAATATGATTTCCTCCATAATAAAATATATTACATGAATCAATTTACTCTAAATCATCTATAAACCACATGAAAATAATTTATATCAACAATTATCATATAAAATCACATAATAACCAATTAATCCTTCACACCAACTTTACAGAGAACTTTTCATGTATATAAAAACTTGAACATTTAGAAAGTATGATTATACCTTTGATTGCCCGTTCAAACTTTGATAGATGATAAGAATGATCTTTTAATTCTCTTCTTCCTTTTCCTCACTCTCTCAAAACACAGAGAATTTCTTCTCTTCTTTTCTCCCTCAAACTCTCTAGTGCTCTCTGTTTTCTTTCTTTTTCTAACTTAACGTAGAAATAAAAGACTAACTAATATGCGTATATAACTGACAAAAATATAATTCCCCCCTTTTATTATATTTGGTTATGTTATGTTTTATTTTTATTATTATTATTATATATATATATATATATATATATATATATATATATATATATATATATTTAAAATTCAAATTCCATAAGGCCTTGTTTGGCAAAATCAATTAAAATAATCATTCCTTAAGCCTTGTTTGGCAAAACAAGAATTTCAAAAGCTCTAATGCTTTGTTTGGTAAAACCAAATTTAAAACTCTTTTAATTTATGTTAATAACTCATTTATCATATAGTTTATAGTCCCACATTATTCTTTGAATTTCCATATCCAATCTTAGTTAAACAAACTAATTACCACATACTAAATAAATTTCCCACTTAACCAAATATCACAAAATTATAATCTCATTATAATTTTATTTAATAATTAACATATCACTTTAATTATTAAATTAAAACAGCAATATAGCAACTCATATTTATCTTTAACAACTCTCTTACTATTAAATTAAATTAGAGTATTATCTAATAAATTTAATTCACAAATATATACTAACAACAACCACATAAATAAAATATTTATTTAATTTAATAAATATTTTAAATTATAAATAAAATCCTGCATTGTTACATCCTTCCCTCCTTACAAGGATCCTGTCCCCAGAATCACAACTCAAACAATTCATTCGTCACATTCTTCCCTCCTTATAAGGATTCTGTCCTCGGAATCACCGAAACTCTACCTTACTCAGGTTTTCATGAAATTTCTTCGTTGAATAACTTCAACACATAACCTTAATATAGGTTTTATATTCCCTACTTCCACCATTGTTCATAATAAATTCTTATAAGTTTTATTTTATAATCTTTACTTAGACTCAATTATATTTGAGTATTACATATTCTTTGACCCGTTCGTTATCTTTATTTAAGGATCATTATCATAAACACTCGGGATATTACAACTATCAAACTAGTGTACATAATAGGTTCACTCTATTCACTCTACTCCCAATGGACAAGAGTTCTTTTACCCTTTACTTTCCACACACTTGTCTCACTGGTCCACCTTCACTTGCTGCACTTCTAGGAGTTTCACTTGCAACATGAGATGGTCCACCTACACTTGTTGTCATTCTTGAAATTTTCCTTACCTACATGCACAATTGCATTTAATCTTAGGCATTGAACAAGCATTGAAATACTTATAACTTTCTGGAATATAAATACATGCTTACTTCTTTTTGACATATTGATTTCCACTACCAGACTTTTTTCCTTGACCCCTTTCTTTCCTTTTCACCTGCATAATAGAACCACATTTAAAATAATATACAATCACATCATTGAAACTATTAGAAGGATTGGTTTTAAAATAACTTACCATTAGCTTAGCAGGCCTTGATTCAGTCCCAAATTGTTGTGAGGTAGGTTGCCTTGGTTCTCCATTAGGTTGTGGGGTAGGTTCAGTGCTTGTTTGTTCTGCTAGTGTCATCTTACATCCTAAATTGTTAGGCCCATTCTCTTTGCAACTAGAGCACCAAAAAAATTTCCATTTCCTAGATAACTTGGTCTTACTCTTCGGCTCTTCATTAGGATCCTTCCTCCTATTTTTCTTAGGTCTGCCTGCTATTCTCTTCGTTAGTGGAGGCAACAATATTGTCATATTGGCAGGAGGCCATTCATTTGAACCCCCTCCCCCAATCGGATTTAACAAGTGATTATATGATTTTAGATAAGTTTCTACATAATAGCAGCAATCAACATAGTTCTCAATTGGTTGTTCCATGCGAAGGATTCCAATTGCTCCATGGTGGTAAGGAATATCAGATAATTGACATACCCCACATGAACAAGTCATAACCTCTATGTCTACCTTGTATTTTCCAATCTTATCAGACACTTCAAACATGTGCCCCCCATACCAGTCATACTCACAATATTTGGTTAACTCAATGGCCTTAGTAACCTTTGTCATAATCCTAGGACATAATGTTGCCTCTATTTTTCGCATCTCATCTCTCTTTGTATAAATTCTAGCCATGCCTTGTGTTTTTATATCTTTAAACATAGTTAGTAGAGGTTTATACCTAGCCTCTAAGATCAAACTATTAAAACATTCAGACATATTTTTTTGTGACGCCCCCAAAATAGGTATACATCACTCATCTTGAGTCGCCAAATACATGGTACAAAATTCAAATACAACTTAATAATACAACTGTCGTGTAAAATACGACAAAACATAAACTGAGAGTTTTAATAAGAATATTGTCATTTAGACAATATCCACACTCAATGGAGTTCTCATTACATTTATTGTCACACTATTTAATAGAATAGTGAGGACTACTAATCTTATCATTTTGGAATGAATCACTCCGTTCCCAGGCTCGTACCGACTATATTCTCATTTCTGTGAGAAAAATTGAAAGAAAGGGTGAGCTCAACTAGCCCAGAAAGAAATATTATGACTAGATAATGCAGAATAAATTATTCTTAGCCTTCAACAGTATAACAACTGATAGAATACAATAGACAACAAGTTTTAGATCAATAACTGCAGCGGAATAAGCAATCCATTAGAAGAGTCAAGTAGAGTATAAAATCTACTATCTTCTATGATTTAAAAAGTTTTTCATCAACTTTATCGCTGAGACTCAGCTTATTAAATAAACCACGTCATCCCAGCACTACGGCCAATGATATTCATTAGTATCACGACCACAAATTATCTATGCACTACGGGTCAAGGATATTCATATTTTCATCAATGGTCATGATCATGCCAACAACTGTCCATCAATGAACTACGGGCCAATGAGGACTTTTACCACATCATTTTTAACATTACGGTCATGACTATCTTAGAATAATCCACTGGTCATAATTATACCAAGTCCATCATGCACTCTGGGCGGAGATGACTTTCAACATAATATAAACATGAGGATGATGACAATGACATAATAATTCAATAAAACAAGTTCAAGAATTAAATTTTAAAGATTTATAAGTTAATTTATCACGAACTCAAAATGTCCAAATTGTCAACATGATCTTTGCTTTGTGGAGTAAATTTCAAGAATGCTCAAAAGAATATTTCCATGAAAAGATCTTTAGATGAAGCGCAAATATCCGGGATATTCTACTAATTTCATGGAGTATAGAAGCCAAAACTTTAACCAATTGAGTATAATAGAATATATGAAAGCGCAAATGGATTTTACGCTTTGCCGTGCGGTAATTCACGTGACGAGATCATTTCCACAATTTAATAAGGAATGAATACAAAGGATCATTCACCATGCATGTGGTAATCCACATAGAGCAGAGTTATTCCAGCGAATAATAAAAATGGAATAACAAAAGAATTCACCATGCATGCGATAGGCCCATACAGACGAGGTTATTCCCGATAGAATAATAAAGAATAGAACGGTCATGCGAAATAAAATGCAGACGAGGATATTCCAATGAGAATAATAAAGAATTGAATAACAACGAATACACACGGGCGTGCGATAGAGCCCATGCAGGGAGTTATTCCAGCAGAATAATAAATAATGGAACCGAATGTCATGCGTAATACGCATTGCATACGATATTCAACAAAATAATAAAGAATGGAATAACAGAAGAATTTCACCATGTATGCGATACTTCGCATAGACAGGTTATTCTAACATAATAATAAGGAATGGAATAACAATAGCTCTCTTCATGAAAATGAAAGAAATAATACCCCTTACTATAATAATAATATCCCTTATCTTAGAATAAAGCTGGATACTAGAATAGAGAGGTAGCAGACTTCTCTTTTTCTTTCTCTCTATAATTTCTCTCTATAATAATTGCTCTATAACTTTAGTGAATTGGTGAGAAATGAAGGAAGAATGAGCTTCTATTTATAAAAAAATATAGTTTCGATAATTGCACGCTTTGGGGCTTGAAAAATTACAGTACAATACCTCCAACTTTTCTTTCATTTTTAATTTAGTCCTGCAAGTATTATCAAACTTGCACCACCTCCCCTAATAGTAAATAATGTGAATCAATAGTTCAATCATGTGATTCAATAGTTATAATCATGTAAAAATACGAATAACAGTATAATACCTCCATTTATACCTCCATCTTTAACTTAGTCATGCAAGTATTATCAATCTTGCACCAACTCCCCTAATAGTTCATGAATGTGAATCAATAGTACACACATGTGAACAAATAGTTATAATCATGTGAATTAATATCAATTAATTCCTCATTTATCCGATTAATTACCCGACTGGTCAGTAAAACTTCCAGACATCAATTAATATCGGAATAAATGTCGATATCCACTAACACTAATAATTCCAACACAATGGAACTATCAATTTCATCTTTAATTAACATGAACTTACTCATCATTAATATTATAACTCACAATATTTAACAACAGTTCGTTCCCGGGAAGAGGGCTTTCGATAAAGATTTCTCCTTATTTGGTATGATTAGATGACGAACCTCTCATTGTGAACTTTTAGACATTGTAAATATTGCGATTTAATAATATGAATAACTTTGTTGACTCGATTATTGATTTAATAATATATCATATTATCGAGATGATATTGTGATGATAATCGAATCGATAATATGAGAGATATGATCAACAATTCTTTGTAGCAATAATTGAGTATAAGCGAGTGACTTCTCATATAAGCATCAATAACCAATCACTGGTGCTACTATTATGACCCGCAGCGTATTCTTGTACTTTTACTACCGGGGTAGTTCAGCAGTTTTAGCGGTAGCAACTAGCCGTTATTTTATAAAAAGATAATTACATTGTTTTTCTTACTACGACAATACTTCCGTTGTGGGGTACACCAATGATTATGCCGTCGTACGAATATTCCCTGTTAAAACAAATATTCCCCGACCAATCGAATATTATATAACCACTTGCTTACTTTGTAAAATTTATAAATATTACTCACAACTATAACATTATATCAAATCTACACCATAATATTCAAAAAAAATATTTCGAGAAATTTAAATCTTTATTCATAAAATCTAGGTTCTCACAATCTCCCCTCTTTATGAAATTTCGCCCTCGAAATTTACGTACGTACCTGGTACGCCGAAGAGGTGAGGATACCTTGAATACCTTTATCATCTAAAACATTACATGTTGCGTACGTGCATGCCCGATGTCATCCGATTGCCTCTGAATGCACATCAGTCCCTAAAATAGCCATTTTAGGCCTTGATACTGACCTCAAATCTCAAAATAAAAAGAATGAAAGTTTTAGGTCTACTCGTTATCTTTCCGAATCATCTTGAATCACCTCAATCGGAGTTTGTATGAAAAAGTTATGCCCAATTTACTAAAGGACGTCCGGACAGATTTTGGCTTAACATTTGACCAGCGCCTAGGCACCTAAATTTGACCTTGGGCAAGCGCCTAGGCGCCCAAGAACAGATTCTAAGCGCTGAGCCTAGTGCCTAGGCGCTCGACCTTTGGCACTTAACTCCAATTTTCCAGATTTTGTAACTTTTGACATACATACTTCAAATCTTCATAACTTCTTCATCTGTTATCGGAATTAGTCCGTTTTTGGGGCTATGGAAAGCTTGTAACATGGTCTATAAAACCCCCATGATTTCATAATTTTTAAGATTCATTAATTATTCCGAAATTTGGCTCCAAAGTCCCCCAAGACTAAGTTTTTACTAACAACGATACGTGAAAAACGTTATGAACACGCGACATACTTGGCGGTAAAACGAGTCTATAGGTCACAGTTCCTACTCGATCAAGGATTTTAAACGGGCCAATAAAATCGAGGGTTGAGATTTCCTCTCTTCATCGATTCTTGCTTCTAGAATAACGCCCTCTTGAACCTTCTTCTTCACATTCATCGACTCAGGTGTGTGTAGTTTGGCGGCTTTAACTTTATCGATTAAAGTCGATTCTAATCATATATTCACTATCTTCACGTGGGTCCCTAGAGTCTTTAACTCTATCTTCATCATTTGTAAGTTATCTGAAATGGGTTTTGTGTTAACAACATCCTTTTCAAAAGCGCGTATGATCTTTTACTCAACGCGTCATTACCACGTTATCTCTTCCACAATGATATTGAATGGTATGATCGTAATCTTCAACAGCTCGAGCCAACGTCTTTGGCACATTATACGATCGTTTTAGGTAAAGAAATATTTGAGGGTTTTAGAAATGGATTTTGTACTGGGGTCAATACAAAATTCGATTTCATGCTCTAGGGGTAAGCTAAGAAGTCTTCAAGAATACGTCAGGAAATTTATTAATAATAGAAATATCATTCAAAACTGTGACCCTCATCCAAGACTTGGATAACATGTCACATTGATATCTATCAACTTGCCACTGTTATTCACGACGTCCCCTGTAAAATCCCAAATTTTACGAATAAAGATTTAATTTTCTCGAAATATTTTTTTGAAAATTATGGTGTGAATTTGAGATAATATTATAGTTGTGGGTAGTATTTATAAATTTTGCAAAGTATGCAAGTTATTATATAATATTCGATTGGTCGGGGAATATTCGTTTTAACAGGGAATATTAAATGCGACGACACAATCATTGGTGGACCTAATGAATCTTGAATTATTGTCGGATTGAGAAAAGCGACAAAAATATTTTATAAAAATAACGGCGGAGGTGTTATCATTATCTTGTTGAACTACTACTCGGTGAGTAAAAGTACAAGACGATATCTGGCGTGGTTGCATAAGTAAGACACCGGTATTGATTATTGATGCTTACGTGAGAAGTCACTCAGTTATACTCAATTATTGCTACATCATATCTCTCATATTATTGATTCGATTATTGTCACAGTATCATCTCCATTATATGTTATATTATTAAATCAATAATTGAGATGACAAAGTTGTTCATATTATTAAATTGTAATATTTACAATGTCTGAAGTTCATCGAGGAGAGGTTTGGTCACCTAATTGCGCGCCGCATGATAGGGAGAAATCTTATTGAAAGCCCCCTTCCGGGAGCAACCTCTGGTTGTTAAATATTGTGATTTATAATATTAATGATGAATAAGTTCGTGTTGATTAAAGATGAATTTGATAGTTTCATTTTGTTGAGATTATTTATGTTAGTAGAAATCGACATCTATTAGAATGATAATTGATGTGCGGAGGTTATATTGTTTAATCGAATTATTCGGGACACTTTTAGGTGGTTTGAGTCTTATTCATGAGTTCTTATTCACGAGTTTCTTATTCATAGGGTACTTATTCACTAGAACAATATATTTCTTTTCGGTCCAAATTATTTTTGAGTACAATATTATTCCATAAGGAGTTGTCTTTAATTTTCGAATAGTTGGTTGAATTTATTATAGTAAATCAATATGGATCATTGGTTTAAAGTTTTAATAGTGAATCGGTATGGATCGTTGAATTAGTATGGATCATTTGGTTTAAAGTTTTAATAGTGAATCAAGTATAAATCGTTGCTTTAAGTTTTAATAGTAAATCAATATGGAATGAGTCGGTTTAAAAAGTAAATCAATCTGGACCGTTCATGAATTAGTTCTTATTCAATCCATTCTTCTATAAATGAAGCTCATTCCTTCATTATTTCTTTACAATTCTTTGAAACTTTAGAGAGAAATTATAGAGAAAGAAGAAAAGTATACGCTACTTCACTACTTACATATCCGGTTTCTTCTTTATAAGGTAAAGGGTATTATTTCTTTTGTATTCATGAAGAGAACTCCTGTTATTCCATTATTTATTATTACATTGGAATAACACTTTGTATCATGATCTACCTTATACTTGGTAAAATTCTTACATTATTCCATTATTTATTATTACATTGGAATAACTTTGTATCATGGGCTACCCTATACTTGGTGAAATTCTTGATTATTCCATTATATATTATTACATTGGAATAACTTTGTATCTGTGATCTACCCTATATTTGGTGAAATTTTTACATTATTCCATTATTTATTATTACATTGGAATAACTTTTGTATCTGTGAGCTACCTATACTTGGTGAAATTCTTACATTATTCCATTATTTATTATTTTGTTGGAATAAACACATTATCTATGATCTACCCTATACTTGGTGAAATTCTTACATTATTCCATTATTTATTATTACATTGGAATAACTCGTATCTGTGAAGCTACCCTATACTTGGTGAAATTCTTACATTATTCCATTATTTATTATTACATTGGAATAACTTTTGTATCTGTGAAGCTACCCTATACTTGGTGAAATTCTTACATTATTCCATTATTTATTATTACATTGGAATAACTTTTGTATATCACGATCTACCCTATACTTGGTGAAATTCTTACATTATTACATTATTTATTATTACATTGGAATAACTTTGTATCTGTGCTACCCTATACTTGGTGAAATTCTTACATTATTCCATTATTTATTATTACATTGGAATAACTTTGTATCGTGAGCTACCTATACTTGGTGAAATTCTTACATTATTCCATTCTTTTTATTATTACGGGAATATCACATACATGCGTTTCTGTTTGGACACAATTAAAATCTTTATTATTACATTGAAATATCACATGCATGCGTTTTCTGTGGGACTGTTTAAATCTTTATTATTACATTGGAATATCACATGCATGCATTTCTGTGGGACTGGTTCCGTCTTTATTATTACATTGGAATATCACGTACATGCGTTTCTGTGGGACTGGTTAAAATCTTTATTATTACATTGGAATAATACATGCATGCGTTTCTATTTGGACTTGGTTAAAATCTTTATTATTACATTGGAATATCACATGCATGCGTTTTTCTGCGGGACTGATTCGTTATTTATTATCTATTGGAATAACACATGCATGCGATTCTATCACGTGCTGATGATTTCTTTTGTTATTCCATTCTTTATTATACTAAGTTGGTTAAAGTTTTGACTACATACTCCATGAAATTAGTGGAATATCCTTGATATTTGCGCTTCATCCGATATCTTTTCATAGAAATATTCTTACGAGCATTCTTGAATTTTACTCTCTGAAAAGTATCGTGTTGACAATTTGGGCGTTATTAGTTCTGGATAAATTAATTCTTGAACTTGTTTTATTGAATTCTTATATCATTGTCATCATCCTCATGTTTATATTTTATTGAAAGTCATCGTAGCTGTTGTGCATAGATGGACTTGGTATGATTATATTTAGGGATTATTTGGTATAATCATGGTAGTAATGTTACAAATGATGTGGTAAAAGTCCTCGTTGGGTAGTAGTGCATTGATGGACGGTTGTTGGCATAATCATGACCATTGATGAATACTACGAATATCCACGGCCCGTAGTGCATGGATAATTTGTGGTCGTGATCTTAATGAATATCCTTGGTAGTAGTCTTGCGGGGATGATGTGGATTATTTATTAAATTTGAGTCTCGTGATAAAAGTGATGAAAAACTTTTTAAATCATAAAGATAGTAGACTTTATTCTCTACTTGACTCTTTTAATGGATTGCTTATTTATTATGATTAAACTTGATGTCTATTGTATTTTATCGGTTTAACATTGTTGAAGGCTAATAATAACTTATCTGCATTATCTTAGTCGTAATATTTCTTCTTGGGCTAGTTGAGCTCACCTTTCTTTTCATTATTCTCTTGAGAAATGAGAACATAAGCGGGACTAGTCGGAAGCGGGTGATGGTCGAGAGAGGTGTATTAGTAGTCCTCACTATACGTAAAATAGTGTGATAATAAATGTAATGAGGACTCAATTGAGTGTGAATATTGTCTAGATGACAATATTTGTATTAAAACTCACAGCATATGTTTTGTCGTATTTTACACGACTCTTGTATAATTAAGTTGTATTTGTATTCTGTACCATGTATTTGGTGACTCAAGATGGGTGATGTATACCTATTTTGGGGGCGTTACATCCCCTATGAAAGTTCAAACTACGACGGTGCATTCCACTTGAGGAAGTTGACAAAAAGAAAGGATCGGGGCTCTTTACTTATGGCTTGATATAACAGTGATTGACTTTAGGGTTTTAGTTGCTTGAATTCACATAATAGGTTGGTTAGGAATATGAAAGCTAACAACCTTACGAAAAGCATGATGAGTAGTTAACCAATCGATTCCTAAAATCACATCAAATGCAAGTATTTTAAAGAGATAAGATCGACGAGAAGCGTGAAAGTGTCGATTTGAATCAACAAGATTTATAAGCGATTGGAGGTAATGAAGGTTCTCTCTAATGAAGTTTAAACCAATAAGTCAAAGTCTAACTTATCCGTAGTCAAATTTAAGCGTTGAAAGCGCAAGCAAAGAGATAAAAGAATAGGTAGAACCGATATCTAATAAGGTATAGACTTGAAGAATTTATAATTAACTAACCGTCTGCTAACCGTTTGGGTTACTCGCTTTTTGAAGTCGCGAAAAAACGCTCTTCACGAATCCACAAGACTTTTGTTTTATGCGCATCCGCCTTTGGTGCCACCGTCCCAGCTGGACTTGACTTTGGTGCACGACAAAATTGGGCTAGGTGACCTTCTCTTCCACAATTGTAACAGGTTTTGGACTGCTGCGTACAGTTTGGACTGATATGTCCCTCTCCTCCGCATTTGAAGCATATGATAGGTGTCGTTCTCCTTCCTTAACAACGGGTGTTGATGCTAACGTCTTTCCATCATTGTTGAATCTCTTTTTCTTGAAATGTTCATTCTTATTGTTTTGGCCATGATTACCACCGAAGTGGTTACCATTTCTGGCATGTTGATTCCCTACGCTTATTGTCGCCAACCCGATGGCGCTATCGATGGTATTATCATTTTTAAATTTGCTCTCTTTTGGTTGGGTTGACTCATTATCGCACTCAATAACTTGAGCCCTATTAACAACATCGAATACAAACCACGGTTTATGAGAGATAAGATATTGGCGTATCTCGGGTTTCAAACCTCTTAGAAACATTCAGTATCATTCTCTCCTCATTATCAACCAAATGGGAATATGGACGGGATAACTTCGGTAAACTTAGCCCCGTCTTTGCGACACGGTCATGTTGTTTTGCTCCAGTTTAATGAACTCTACCTCTTTTCGTGTGACGAATACTTTTGGGAAAGTACTTGTCGTTGAGCGATTCTTGGAACTTCTCCCAGAGACATCTTGATCTGGCGGAGTTGAGTCGCTTTTCTGATTCCCACCGATAATATTCCTCCGCTTTGCATAACATAAAGGTGGCAAAGGAACCTTTTGCTCCTCGGAGCATCCCAAGACATCAAATATCTTGTTGATACGCTTTATTCACGTCTCGCCTTAAGTGGTTTGGCTCTCCAAAAAACTCGGTGGTCCTAGCTCCTTGAAGCTGTTTTAGCGGTGGCCAGATTCGAGAAGTTGCGGTGTTTCCACATGTATTTTGGGCGAGGAGCGCGCTCTGCTTTGATGTTGCATAAATTGCATAAAGCCTCTGAACATTCCATCGTTCATCATTTGGTCAGTGTTGTTGTTTGCATGAGGATTGTCGCCTTCCTGATGCACATTATCCTGATTATTGATCTGTGGAGACTCAACGGTCTCCTGTGCTCCATTGCTATTTTTAATATTTTTGGATGCCATTTTCAAATACTGCCACAAAACAAGGGTTAATTAACATATCACATATTATCCCTATACTCTGACCAACCAATTAAATACCAAATAAACTTAGGTAGGTCATACTAGCGAAGGAATTCCCCGTCTCTCCCCTCCTAGTTCTTGTCTCACATCTCAGCCAGAGATCATATCCCTAAGCTTTGATACCAACTATGACGCTCCCCAAATAGGTATACATCACCCATCTTGAGTCGCCAAATACATGGTACAAAATTCAAATACAACTTAATAATACAACTGTCGTGTAAAATACGCCAAAACATAAACTGAGAGTTTTAATAAGAATATTGACATCTAGACAATATCCACACTCAATGGAGTCCACATTACATTTATTGTCACATTATTTAACAGAATAGTGAGGACTAGTAATGCTATCATGGGATAATCACTCTGGTTCCCAGGCTCGTCCCGCTATATTTTCATTTTACGAAGAGAACGGTGAAAAGAAAGGGTGAGCTCAACTAGCCCGATAGGAAATATTATGACTAAGATAATGCGAATAAATTATCTTTAGCCTTGATAGTATAACAAGCGATAGAATACAATAGACAACAAGTTTTAGATCAACAAGCTGCGGTGGAATAAACAATCCATTAGAAGAGTCAGTAGAGCATAAAATCTACTATCTTACATGATTTAAAAAGTTTTCATCAACTTTATCATTTGAGACTCGACTTATTAAATAAACTCGTCATCCACACAAGACTACTGACCGAGGATATTCATTAGTATCACGACCACAAATTATCCATGCACTACAGGCCAAGTGTGACGCCCCCAAAATTAGGTATACATCACCCATCTTGGGTCACCACTTATATGGTACAGAATTTAAATACAACTTAATACATAAACTATGAGTTTAAATACAAATATCGTCTACTAGATATTATACAAACTCAAAAAGGAGTCCTCATTACAATTATTATCACACTTTATTTCACAGAATAGTGAGGACTACTAATCTTATCTTGAGGACCATCACTCGTTTCCCAGAGCTCGTCCCGGCTATATTCTCATTTCACGAAGAAACGGTGAAAGAAAGGGTGAGCTCAACTAGCCCGATAAGAAATATTATGACTAAGATAATGCGAGAATAAATTATCAATAGTCTTCAACAATGTTAAGCGATAAAATACAATAAACAACCGGTTTAAGCTGCGATGGAATAAGCGATCCATTAAAAAGTCGAGTAGAAAATAAAAGTCTACTATCTTTTAGGTTTTAAAGGTTTTCATCAACTTTATATATTTGAGACTCGACTTTAATAAATATTCACATCATCGAATCACCACACACTACGACCGAGGATATTCTTTAGTATCACGACCACAATTATTCATACTACTACGGGCGAGAATATTTGTGTATTCATTAATAGTCATGATCATACCAACAAGCATCCCGATGCACTACATCCCTTTGAGGAATTTTATCACATCATTTGTAACATTACGGTGATTGATTACACCGAATAGTCTCTGGTCATAATCATACCAAGTCCATACATACATACTTCTGAATACGAGATGACTTTCAACATAATATAAACATGAGGATGATGACAATGATATAAGAATTCAATAAAACAAGTTCAAGAATTATTTTATCCGAGGAATTATTAACGTCAATTATCGACGCAATCTTTGTTTTGTAGAGTAAAATTCAAGAATGATCGGAAGAATATTTCCATGAAAAGATCTTTGGATGAAAGCCTTGCAAATATCGAGGATATTCCACTAATTTCATGGAGTATAGAAGTCAAATTTTTTAACCAATTTGGGTATAATAAAGAATAGAATAACAAAAGAAATCACCGTGCATGCGATAGGCCGCACAGGCGAGTTATTCAACGAGAATAATAAATAACGGAACGGTCGGCGTAAAAGCGCCTACGAAGCAGGATGTTCAGCAGAATAATAAAGAATGGAACCGGTCGGCGTAAAACACACGAGACAGGATGTTTCAGCGAATAATAATAATGGCGGAACGAGTCCGGTGTAAAAACACCTTGAGCAGGATGTTCCAGCAGAATAATAATAAAAAAGCGGAACGGTGGGTGTAAAACACTGAGAAAGGATGTTCCAGCAGAATAATAATAAAAAGGCGGAACCGGTAAGGTGTAAAACACCTGAGTGAGGATGTTCAGCAGAATAATAGAAGAATGTCACCAAGTATAGGGTAAACCACGTATACATGTTATTCAACGAGAATAATAAGTAATGGAATAACAACGATTCTCTTCATGAATAAGAAAGAATAACACCTTTATTTTTGGTAGGAGATTGAATCTTGCGGCGGTGTAGTAACAAAATACTCTTCTTCTTTCTCTCTTATTCTCTCTATACTTTCTCTCTCTAAGCTTGAATGAATTAAGTGAAAAATAATGAAGCCCTAGGCCTCTATTTATAGAAGATTTCTAAAGCTTTTACCAAGTGTGAAAAGCGAGTGGCTTGACGACTAATGATGTGAAAAGAAAAGTGGTTTGGCGCTTTTGTAATGTGAAGCGACAAGTGGTTCGGCCTTTGTAATGTGAAGCGACAAGTGGTTGACGTCTGGTAAAAGGTAATTACTATTAGCGAAGGTAAATACTATTGAAGGAAGGTAAATACTATTCACTGAGGGTAATTCTTATTGCGAAGGTAATTACTATTGTGAAGGTAAATACTATTCACAAAGGTAATTACTATTGTGAAGTAATAATTATTATTATTGTGAAGAGACTCTTAGATGATGACATATGAGGCCCCCATAAAATAATCAAACTTACCACAAATCATTTTATTTTTCATCACGACACATATTTAATCTTTCAACAATTATTAATCATTTATAACTTGTCGTCTCAATTATTGATTTAATACTATAACATATTATCTGAGATGATCTTGTGACAATAATTGAATCGATAATATAAGAGATATGATCGACAATTCTTTGTAGTGATAATTGAGCATAGGTGAGTGACTTCTCACGTAAGCATCGATAATCAATCTTAGTGTCTTTCTTATGAAACGACCCGCAGCGTATTCTTGTACTTTTTACCTTAGGGTAGTTCAGACGGTTTTAACGGTAACACCTCCGTAGTTATTTTTATAAAATATTTTTGTCGTTTTCTCGATCAATGATAATTAATTACATTATGAGGTCCACTGATGATTGAGTAGTTATGCGAATATTCCTAACAAAAAGAATATTCCCAGACCAAACGAATATTTTATAACAACTTGCATACTTTGCAAAATTTATAAATATTACCTAACTATAACATTATATCAAATTTATTCCATAATATTCAAAAATAATATTTATAGAAAAATTCATCTTTATTTATAAAAGTTGGGGTCTTACAACCTCCCTTCTTATGAAATTTCACCCTCGAAATTAAAAGTGCGATACTGGTATGTCGAAGAGGTAAGGATACCTTGATTTCATTTGATTCTAACTCCCAGTCATTTCCTCGACATCGTGGTTCTCCACAAAACTTTGACTTGAGGTATAACCTTGAGGCGTAGAATATGTTCCTTCTTATCAAAATTTGAGCAGGGAACCTCTTCTTCACGTCAAATCTTCCATTATTTAAATCGGTTCTAACTTCGATAATATGGTTCGGGTCTTTCACATATTTACGTAACATTGATATGTGAAAAGCGTTATGAACACGAGACATATTTGGCGGTAAAAGCGAGTCTATAGGCCTGATTCCTACTCGATCGAGGATTAAAAATGGGCCGATGAATCGAGGATTAAGTTTTCCTCTCTTTCCAAATCTTGTAACTCCTTTCCATGGAGCAACTCTTAACAACACATGATCTCTATATCGAATTCCCCGTCCTTTCGATGAAGATCGGTATATAACTCTTTTATCGATTTTGTGAGGTTTTTATCGTTGTCGGATCGTTTGAATCTTTTACGTAGTCATACGTACCAACTCGGTCCCAACAACGTTGCTTCACCCACCTCATCCCGGCATCTTGGAAGCGACACTTTCTTCCATCTGGCGCTTGAATGGAGCCATGCGATACTTGCTTGATAAGCTGTTGTTGTAGGAAAACTCCACCGAATGGTAAGAACTTGTCCCAACTTCCCTTGAAATCAAGGACACGAGTCTTAATAGATCTTGAGAGTTTGAATAGTCCTCTCCATTTGTCAGGTAAAATGCGAGGATGATATCTGAAACTAAATCGTGAAATCTGTGCCCATAGCTTTTTGCAAACTAACCCAAAATCGTGAAGTGAATCTTGGGTCTCGATCGAAACTATGGATCTGCGGCATACCATGCGATCTTACAATCTCGTTTATATACATCTGAGCAAGGCGTTCAAGTGTATAAGTTTCTCGTATCGGTAAGAAATGAGAAGACTTGATAAATCTATCAACAATGACCCAAATTGCATGATGCCTTGAAACCTTAGGAAGGCCGTGTATGAAATCCATGGTAATGTGCTCCACTTCCATTACGGAATTTCAAGTGGTTCTGATGGACCTTTTGGTACTTGATGCTCACTTTAACTTCGTTGACAAGTTAGACACCTTGAGATAAGCATTATCTATCTCTCTCTTATTGCTCCACCAAAATGTATGGCCGAATATCATGATACATTTTGGTACTCCGAGATGGATTGCAAATGGTGTGTTGTGCGCCTCCATCATGATATTATACTTTAAATCGGGGTCGTTAGGAACAAAAAGTGCGGAGTTGACTAAAGTATTCCTTCTTCATCGATTCTTGCTTTCGTAATAGCACCTTCTTGCACTTTCTTCCTCATACGCATCGGCTCAGTGCGTAGCTTGGCGACTTTAACTTTATCGATTAAAGTCGGTTCTACTCGTATACTCACTATCATCACATCGTCACAGGTCTTTAACTCTATCTCCATTCTTTGCAAGTCACTGAAAATGGGCGCTTTGCGTTGACAATATCGCTTTTCGTGCTTGCGTATGATTTTCTACTCAATCGTCGGCTACCACGTTAAACTTTTCGGGATGGTATTGGATGGTATGATCATAATCTTTCAGCAGTTCAAGCCAGCGTCGTTGTCGCGTGTTGAGTTCCTTTTGAGTGAAGAAATATTTGAGGCTTTTATGATCAAGTAAAGATCTCCACTTTCTCCCCATAAAGTAATGCCTCCAAATTTTAAGTGCAAAACAACATTTTATGACTCTAGATCATGAGTAGGATAATTCCTCTCATATTCTTTGAGTTGTCATGAGGCATAGGCTATAACTTTTCCATGTTGCATGAGAACACATCCCAACCCCTTTGCGAAGCATCTTTGTAGATGACAAATCCCTCAAAGCTAGATGGTATTGTCGAGCAGTCTTTGAAATAAGTCTCCTCTTGAGTTCTTGAAAACTCTTCTCACATTCTTCGCTCAGCCGGACTTTGTATCTTTCCGGTCAATTTGAGTCGATGGAGTAGCGATTAGAGAAAATCCTTCCACGAATCTCGATAATAACCGGCTAAGCAAGAAAGCTACGTACTTGATCTTGATTTAGGTTGTTCCCGACTTTGAATAGCTTGATCTTTCTTTGGGTCAGCGGATATTCCATGACTTGATACCGCGTGCCCGAGGAATGCTACTTCTTTGAGCGAACTCGCATTTCTTGACTTGGCATAAAGCTTATATTCACGAAGCTTTTGGAGTGTCGACCTCAAGTGTTGCTCATGATCTTCACGGCTTTTGGAATAAATAAGGATGTCATCAATGAAAAGCGACCACAAAGTGATCTAAATATTCCTTGAATACTCGGTTCATCATATCCATGAAGGCGGCGGGGCATTAGTCGATCTAAAGGACATGACTAGGAATTCATAATGCCGTCTTAGGAGTTACGAAAGCGTCTTTGGAATGTCGTGGTTACAATCTTGATTGGTGATATCAGGAGCGAAGATCGATCTTTGAAAAGAATTTGGCTCCTTGCTGTTGGTGAAACGGAGGTCATCGATACGTGGCAATGGATACCTATTTTGATGGTGACATGATTGACTCCAGATAATCAATACAAAATCGCATACTCCCATCTTTCTTCTTCACGAATAGAGCGAGGAGCACCCCGAGGAGAAGTACTAGGGCGAATAAAGCCGATGTCTAACAATTCTGCGGTTGGGTCTTTAACTCACGAAGTTGATAGGAGCCATTCGATATGGGGCTTTGGAAATAGGTTTTTATCTGGGTTGAGGTCGATACAAAATTCAATTTCACGCTACGGGGGTAGGCGGGGAAGTTCTTGGGGAATCGTCGGGAAATTTATTAACAATAGAAATATCGTTCAAAAGCGGCGTATTTTTGTTTAAATCGTGACATGAGCTAAGAAAGCTTGACATCAGTTTTTCAATAAGCGAATAGCTTTATGGCTTGAGATGGTAGTGATTGATTTTAATGGTTTGGTCGTTTGAATTCGCATAATAGGTTGATTAGGAATATGAAAGCTAATGACCTTACGAAAATAATCAATTTTTGCATGATAAGTAGTTAACGATCAATCCTAGAATCACGTCAAATGCAAGTATTTTTAATGAAATAAGATCGACGGAGTAATGTGAGGTGCGATTTGAACAAACAAGACTTATAAGCGATTGGTGGATGTAATGAAGGTTTCTCCAGCGGAGTTTCCACGAGATAAGTCGAAGTCTAATTTCTCGGTCAAATTTAATCGATGGTATAGTAGGAGAAATAAAAAGAATGGGTAGAACGGTATCAAATAAAGTATAGACTTCATTAGAGTTTATGATAAGCTTACGTGATGACCTCATTCGGGTTCCTTGCTCTTTGGGAGGTCCTGACAAACGCTTCTCCCTTGACTTCTAGGTTTTGAATTTTACGGGATGGCCTTTGGTGCCTCCATCCTATTTGAATTTGTCTTGATGAATGACAAAATTGAGCTAAGTGACCTTCTCTTCCCACAATTATAACATGCTTTGGATGGCGTATGCGCGATTTGGGTGATGTGTCCTCTCCTCGCATTTGAAGCATATGATAGGTGGTCTTTCTCCTTCCTTAACAATGGGGTGTTGGTCTTTGGCGTCTTTCCATCATTGTTGAATCTCCTTTTCTTGAAATGTCCATTCTTATTGTTTTGTACGATTACCCCAGAAGTGGTTACCATATCGCGGCTGTTGATTCCTCTCCGCTTGTTGTCACAAGCCCGATATTACTCTCTATTTGGTATTATAATTTTTTCATTTTTGCTGCTCTCTTTTAGTTGCGTTGACTCATTATCGCGCTCCACTAATTGAGCCCTATTTACAACATCTCGAATACAAAACACGGTTTATGAGAAATAAGATGTTGGCGTATCTCGACGAACCTCTTAAAAACATTCGGCGTCATTCTCTCTTCATTATCCACAGTGGGGAATATGGCAGTGATAACTCATAAATTTTGCCTCGTCTTTGCGACACGGTCGTATTGTTTTGTTCGACTTGATAAACTCCACCTCCTTCATGTGGCGAATACTTTCGGGAAAGTATTTGTCGTTGAACGACTCTGGAACTTCTCCCGAAGATATCTTGATGCGGCGGGTTGAGTCGTTTCTGATTCCCACCCGATGTCGCCTCTCTGCGCTTGACATAAAAGTGCAAAAGGAACCTTTTGCTCTCGGAGCATCCGAGACATCAAATATCTTGGTAATCTGCTTTATCCGTGCTTCGCTTGAAGTGGTTTTGGCTCTCCTTAAACTCGGTGGTCCCGGCTCCTTGAATTGTTTAGCGGTGGTGTGGCAGAGAGTTTTCCGTGTTTCCACCTACGTTTTTGGCGAGTCATTTCTCTGCTTCTTTGTTGCATAAATTGCATAAAGCCTCGAACATTTGATCATTCATCATTTGGTCGGTGTTGTTGTTTGCGTGAGGATTTGCCTTCGATGCACATTATCACGATTATTTTCGCATGTGCTGATTCTTATTCTCATTCTCGGATGTCATTTGAGATTTGCCACAAACAAAGGTTAATTTCGGATATCCATTTTTGGTGAATTAACGCCTAATGAAGGTATTATCTATCTCTCCCCTCTACACTGAGCTCAATTATAGCAGGATCGTATTATTGATCTCTGAGAATTCACGGTCTTGGGTCACAGGGATACTATTTTCTAGGATCAATACGCGAAAACATAGCAACATTAAATTCGATAAATCCTGATTATGTTACTCAAACTTAGAGAATATTTGTAAGACCCGAAAATTTTTTAAATAAAAGGAATTTCCTTTATTTATTATTTTGAAATAGTAAGGGTTGATTTGATTAATGTGGATAGTTAAGGGTTAAATCATGCAAATATTTCAAAATAAGCAAGTGGTTATAAAATATTCATTTTGTCGGGGAATATTCGTTTGGTGGTGGAATATTAAATCTTTGTCGGGGAATATTAAATGCGATGGTATGACCATGTATGGGCCCCATGTGAAGCGATTGGATGAAGAAAGCGACAAATATAAGTTGGTTAAAAATACTTGGCGTAGTTATTCACAAGTTAAAATTTGTTGGAATACGGTGGTTAAAATCTGATGTCTGGCGTGGTTGCCGCGATAGCTGCGGTATTGCAGTATTGTTGAATTATTGATCCTTACGTGAAGGCCTTTACTCGATAATTTTTCACGATAATTCTTATTCGATATTTTATTTTATTGATTGATAATTGCTGCGTTGATATTTTATATTATTGTTGTTCGATAATTGTCTTTGCACATTATCTCCATTATCGGATCAATAATTCATATTATTTGAATAATATTATTAGATAGCATTATTGGCGATGTCTAGAAAGTTACATCGAGGAGAGGTTTGGTCACCTAATTGCGGCGCCCGATGAGGAGAAATCCTTATTGGAAAGCCCCCTCTTTCTGAGGAGCGGCTGGTTGTCATAATTGTGATTACGTAATATTATTTGTGAATAATTAATTATTGATTCATATGATAAAGAAATATTTATTTTATGTGGATATAAATGATGGATTTATTTATGTGGTTATAAATGAAGAAATTATTGTTGAGGTGTTTTATCGGTATATTTTATCGGTTGGAGGTATTAAAAATTAAATCGGGGTTTTGAGATATATTGCGGGGGTTATAATTTTAATCAAATAGTTGGATTAATAGTAATTTTGGGTATATTATACATACATAAGTTGAGTATATGTCCACAAATTTTGAGCAGAATTAAAAATCTTACGAATGATTTGTTATGAATTTTAAGAGGTGTCGATTAGGAAATTAGGGTTATAATTGATTTTGGTGGAAAATTCTAGAATTGAGTGGGCCCCACTTGTGGTTGGTGAAGAAATGTGCTGAATTTTATTTCAAATGTGGTGGGTGGCAATAGTAGCGAGTAAAGCCATCGGTGGTGAGTCGAAAAGTTTGCTTTTAGGGCTAACATTTTTTCTATAAATAGAAATTAAGTTAGAATTGAAAATCACACGAAACAAAGTTTTCTCTCTTTCTCTCTCTATATTATTGGCGTATTTTGTGAGTATTTAGATACTTTGAGAGTTCTTTATTCGGTACAAGTTTCATTCGACATCACTTGAGCCTTTCCTTAGAAATCTTGATTCTTTGAGGTAAGGGATATTATTTTTTTTTCGTAATGATATTATTTCTTGATATCATTATCTTTGAAATATTGATCTGAAGTTTTTATCAAATTTGGAACTTTTTCATGTCGGGGTTACTATTCATGAGTTCTTATTCACGAGTTACTTATTCATGAGTTCTTATTCACGAGTTCTTTATTCACGAGTACTTATTAATGAAGCGTGAAAATGTTTTTGTGGAATTTCTATCTTTTGGTGTCGGATTTACTATTCACGTATCTGGCCTTTATTCACGTATCTGGCCTTATTCACGTATCTGACCACTATTCACGTGAATATGGCACTATTCATAGAAAAATAAAATTTCTTCTTTTTGTCCAAAATATCTATTTTGGATACTAGCTTTGATTGTATCCGTGTTTTGATCATTCTTGAATTTTACACCTTATGATTATTTTTGAGGTATTGTTGGACATGGATAAAACAAAATACGAATCCTTAATCCTTAATCCTTGTCATTTTGTTTCTTTGGATTAGTTCTTTAAAATATTTTCATCATCCTCGGTCTTAAATGATGATATTATTGAATATCTTTGGCTTTTGTAGTGCAAGATGAATGATTCTGAAGAATATCTTTGGCTGTGGTGCAAAGATGAGCGAGGTGTTGAGATGAACATGATGAACATAGTAGATTGATTAATATCTTTGGCTGTAGTGCAAAGATGAGCAGTGTTTAAATGAACATGATGGATTGATGAATATCTTTGGCTGTAGGTGCAAAGATGAATATTTGATTTGAGATGAATATTGATTGATATTCTGAGGATAAAATATTGATGATGAACTTTTAAATTCATACATAGATTATAGTAGATTTCATTCTCTACTTAACTCTTCTAATGAATTATTATTTCATTGCGAATATTGATTGAAAATTTGTTGTCTATTGTATTACTATTAAATTTTTCCTGTTGAAGACTAACGATAATTTGTTGTATATTATCTTAGTCGTAATATTCTTTTCTTGAGCTAGTTGAGCTCACCCTTTTCCTTTTGTTCATTTTTCTTCTCGGGAGGCGAGAATATAAGCGAGTCAGTCGGGGTATGGAATGAAGGTTTTAGAAAGGAGTTGTTTAGTAGTCCTCACCATTTTTGTAAAATAATGTATCGATAAATGTGATGAGGATTTATTTGAGTATAAATATTATACAGAAGATAATATTTGTATTTAAACTCACGATTTCTTTGTTGTAATAATAAAGTTGTAGTTGTTTACATGTACCGTGTATTGGCGACTTTCGGAATGGGTGATGTATACCTATTTTGGGGGCGTCGCGGTTAGTATCGAGCTTAGGGATATGATCTCTGGCGGAGATCGGGGAATAGAACTAGGAGGGGAGGCGAGTAAATCCTTGGCTAGTGTGTCCTACTAAGCTTATTTGTTAGTTGAGTCGGTATATAGGGATATTATGTGATATATTGATTTCCTTAATTAACCCTTGTTTTATGGTGATTATTTGAGAATGTCATTGAGAATATTAATGATGGAGTAAATGAGGCCAGTGGAGATGCACATGTCTTACAGCGAGGAGAGCGTGTCTGTGGTGGCAATGTTCCTCTGTGAACAACACCATTGGCGAGATGATGAGCGAGGGGATGTTTAGAAGCTTTTTGCAGTTCATGCAAAATCGAGACGAGGAGACTTCGTGTTCAAAATCTGAGGAGAAATGATAGCGATTCACGGGTTATCCACGTGACGATTGAAGTTGGGACCACGAATTTAAAGGAAAGCGGATCCGATCATGGCGGAAACATGGGTCAAACAAATTACAAGATATTCGATGTCTTGGGGGATGCGGAGGAACAGAAGGTTCCATTCGCCACCTTTATGTTAAAAGTGGCGGCGGACTCTTTGGTGGGAATGCGTGAAGCGTACCCATCCAGTTGCTTTTCGGCGTATGTCTTGGGAGGCGTTTGAGAGACTATTTAATGACAAATACTTTCACGAAAGTGTTAGGTCGTATGAAGGAAGTGGAGTTCATCAGATTAGAAGCAAAACAACATGGCGGTGTCTCGATGCGAGGCAAAGTTTGCGAGTTATCGAGTTTGCACCTCATTTGGTGGAGAATGAGGAGCGTATGGTAGCGGATGTTTCTTAGAGGTTTGAAACGGCGTCGTCGATATCTCATTTCTCATAAACTTTCTCTTTATTCGGATGTTGTAATGAGGGCTCGATTATTAGGCGAGATAACGAAATGCAGTGTTGAGGACCCGTAACGAGGATCGTACCGAGAGATAGCGATCAGCGAGAATAATGATAACTGCGGAGAAAAGCAGACGGACGAAATGGTAACCACTCTGGTGGTAATCATAGTCGTGAAAATAGAAGAAGCGAGTCGGGAGGAGATTTTAAAAGAGGAGATTTAACAGCGACTATGTGAAGGCAGCGGTCTTGGTGACAAGCGGTTCTAAAGGAGAGAAGCGACCACCGGTCGTATCTTTACAAATCACGGAAAAGAGGACATATCGGTCAAGCGCCTAGCAGTTCAAGGTATGCTATAGTTGTGGAAAGGAAGGACATATCTTTCGAGATTATGCAGTGGCGAAACCTAGTTCGGTGAGGGCGGTGACTCGAAAAACATGTCGAGAAAAGTCGAAAGTCAGCGATTAGGGAAGGCGTTTGTTGTGGTGGTCATAATCGAGGAACAAGCGAGGTGATCACGGGTAAGCTATTTATAAATTCTTGCGAAGTTTATACCTTACTTGAATCACGGTGCTACCCATTCATTTATCTCTCTGCATGTGTGCTCAGCGTTTAAACTTGACTCAGGAGAAATTAGACTTTGACCTATCTGTGGAAACTCAGTTGGGAGAAACTTTCATCACATCCTTTGTTTATAAATCTTGTTTGATTGAGTTGGCACCATCACCTTACACATTGACCTTATCTCTTTAAAGATACTTGCTTTTGATGTGATTTTAGGGATTGATTGGTTAACTACTCATCATACCAAAATTGATTGTTTTTCGTAAGGTTGTTAGTTTTCATATTCTAACTTGACTTTGTTTATGCAATTCAAACAACTAAACCATTAAAATCAATCATTTTATCATATCTAATCATAAAATTTATTCGTTTATTGAAAAGCGGATGTCGAAGCTTTCTTAGCCCATGTTATGGATTTGAATAAAGACACGTCAAATTTGAATAATATTCTGTTGTTATTGACTTTCTGGCGTATTTCTGAAGAACTTCCGGTCTACCCCAGAGCGTGAAGTTGAATTCTTTATTGATCTTGAACTTTGGTACAAGCCCATTTCTAAAACCCATATCGAATGGCTCTATTGAACCCGGGAGTTAAAGGTCAACTACTGAGGAATTGTTGGACATCGGTTTCATTAAATCTAGTACATCTCCTTGGGGTGCTCTGTTTTATTTGTAAAAAAGAAAGGCGGGAGTATCGACTTTTGTATTGACTATGGGAATTGAACCATGTCACCATCAAGAATAGGTATCCTCTACCTCGTATTGATGACTTGTTTGACCGATTCTGAGGGCTGATTCTTTTCAAAAATCGATCTTCGTTACGGATATCATCGGTGAAGATTAGAGGCGAGGATATTCAAAAGCGCCTTGAGAACTTCGGTATGGGCATTATGAATTCTTAGTCATGTCTTTCGGACTAACTAATGCTCTACTGACTTTCATGGATATGATGAGCCAAGTATTTGAGGAATATTTGGATCGATTCGTTGTTGTCTTTATTGATGACATCCTTATATATTCAAAAGTCGTGAAGATCATGAGCACCATTTGAAATTTGGTACTCGAAGGCCGTGAAAACCAACTATATGCCAAATTGAAGAAATCGAGTTACGGCGAGGAAGTAGCATTTCTTGGGCAATCAGTGTCAAAACATGGAGTATCTGTTGATCGTGAAGATTGAAGCAATCTGAAGTTAGAACAGCAAAAGTCGGTGTTGAAATCGTAGCTTTTGGGCTTATTTGGTTATTATCGGAGATTAGTGGAAGGGTTTTCTCGAATCGCTACTCCATTCTTCGACTAACTTTCGGAAGGATCTGAAATTCGTTTGGAATGAAGAATCGAGAAAAGTTTCAAGAGCTTAAGAGGAGACTTATTTACTTTGTTCTAACAATACCATCTGGTTCGGATGGATTTGTTATCTCTGACGATGCTTGAGGCAAAGGGTTAGGATGTGTTCTCATGCAGCGTGGGAAAGTCATAGCTTTATGCCTCATGACAACAAAAAAGTATGAGAGGAATTATCCTACTCGTGATCTAGAGTTAGCGTGATCGTTTCCTTGTTAAAGATATGGAGGCTTATCTATATGGGGAGAAAGTGGAGATATATTGAGGACCATAAAAGCCTTAAATATTTCTTCACTCAAAAAGAAGAACTCAACATCGGCGGCGTGACGTTGGCTCGAGCTATTGAAGACTACGACCACACTATTGATACCATCTGGTAAAAGCGAGCGTGGTGGTGCGCATTGAGTAGAAGATCATATGCGGGAGCAGAGTGCGATGATGTCAAGTATCGCGTAGAACCCGACTTTAATAGAAAAAGTTAAGGTTGCTCGAGCCATGGGGCCGGAGGCGTATATGAAGAAGAAAGTCTGAAGGAGCTATTAGGGCGAGAATTGATGAAGAAGGAATACTTGAGTCCACTCTGAACTTTGTGTTCCTAACGACTACGATTTGAAGTACAAGATTATGATGGAGGCACTGCGATACACCATTTGCAATCCATCACGGAAGTACTAAAATGTATCGTGATCTTGACATACATTTTGGTGGAATAATATGAAGAGAGAGATTGCAAAGTTTATCTCGATGTGTTTAACTTGCCAGCGTGTAAAGGCGGAGCATCTAGTACCTAAGGGTCCGTTGCAACCACTTGAGATTAGGAATGGAAGTAGGAACACATTACCATGGATTTAATTTACGGGTCTTCCTACGGTTTCTCAAGGCATCAATCTTATTTGGGTTATTGTTGATAGATTAACCAAGTCGCTCATTTCTTCTTGCAAATCACGGAGACTTATTCCCTTGAGCGTCTTGCTAGTATATGCGTAAATGAGATTGTGAGGTTGCATGGCATACTGTATCCATAGTTTGGATCGTGACCCGAAGATTCACTTCAAGATTTTGGGTTAGCTTGCAAAAAGCTATGAGCGCAGTTTGCGATTTAGTTGGCATACCATCCCCAAGCAGACGGATGATCGGAGAGGACTATTCAAACTCTTGAAGATTTATTAAGACTACTGTGTCCCTAGACTTCAAGGTAGTTAGGATAAGTATTTACCATTGGTGGAATTCTCCTACAACCAGCGATTATCGAGCGAAGTATAGGTGTGGCTCCATTGAAGCATTATATGGGCGAAAATGTCGTTCTCGATATGTTGGGATGAGGTGGGTGAAGCGACATTATTTGGGACGAGTTAATGCGATATGACTCTAGAAAAGATCGAATGATTGACAGCGTATACAAGCGGCACAAGATCGACAAAAGAGTTATGCGGATCTTCGCCGAAAGGGCGTGGAATTTAATGTGAGGGATCATGTATATTTGCGAGTTGCTCCATGGAAGGGAGTTACAAGATTTGGGAAGAGGAAAGCTCGATCCACGATTTATTGGTCCATTTCAAATTCTTGGCCGAAGTAGGAAATGTAGCCTATAGACTTGCGTTACCTCGAGTATGTCTCGTGTTCGTAATAATGTGTTTCACATATCGTACCCGTAAATATGTGAAAAGACCGAACCACGTTATTGAGTTAGAGCCGGGACGAGATAGTAGAAGACTTAGCGTATGAGGAGGTACTGTCAAGATCTTGGATAGGAAGGGCATGTCCTACTGCATGAAAAGGTCATACCACAAGTTAAAGTTTTGTGGAGGAATCATGCTATAGAGAAATGACACAGGAATTGGAAGCGGAAATGAAAGCGAGGTATCCTCACCTTTTGAAAACACACAGTGCGTCACGTCGATTTCGAGGCGAAATTTCATAAGGAGGGAGGTTGTAAGACCGAGAAATTTTTTAAATAAAAGGAATTTCCTTTATTTATTATTTTGAAATAGTAAGGGTTGATTTGATTAATGTGGATAGTTAAGGGTTAAATCATAAATATTTCAAAATAAGCAAGTGGTTATAAAATATTCATTTTTGTCGGGGAATATTCGTTTGGTGCGTGGAATATTAAATCTTTGTCAGGGAATATTAAATGCGGCCAGTAGTGACCATGTGTGGAGCCCCATGCTTGAGCGATTGGATGAAGAAAGCGACAAATATAAGTTGGTTAAAAATAACAGGCGTAGTTATTCTGAATTAAGGTACATTGGAATACCGATTGGTTAAAATACGATGTCTGGCGCGTGGTTGCTTGCGATGGCTGCGGTATTACTGCGAGTATTGTTGAATTATTGATCCTTACGTGAAGGCCTTTACTCGATAATTTTCACGGTAATTCTTATTCGATATTTTATTTTATTGATTGATAATTCTTTGCGTTGATATTTTATATTATTGTTGTTCGATAATTGTCCTTACTTACATTATCTCCATTATCGGATCAATAATTCATATTATTTGAATAATATTATTAGATAGCATTATTGGCGATGTCTAGAAAGTTACATCGAGGAGAGGTTTGGTCACTAATTGCTTGGCGCCCGATGAGGAGAAATCCTTATCGGAAGCCCCCTCTTTCACAGGAGCGGCTTTGGTTGTCATAATTGTGATTACGTAATATTATTTGTGAATAATTAATTATTGATTCATATGAAAAAAGAAATATTTATTTTATGTGGATATAAATGATGGATTTATTTATGTGGTTATAAATGAAGAAATTATTGTTGAGGTGTTTTATCGATTATTTTTGCAGTTGGAGGTATTAAAAATTAAATCGGGGTTTTGAGATATATTGCGGGGGTTATAATTTTTAATCAAATAGTTGGATTAATAGTAATTTTGGGTATGTTATACATATATAAGTTGAGTATATGTCCACAAATTTTGAGCGAATTAAAAATCACGAATGATTTGTTATGAATTTTAAGAGGTATACGATTAGGAAATTAGGGTTATAATTGATTTTGGTGGAAAATTCTAGAATTGAGTGGGCCCCACTTGTGGTTGGTGAAGAAATGTGCTGAATTTTATTTCAAATGTGGTGGGTGGCAATAGTAGCGAGTAAAAGCCATCGGTGCTTGGTCAAAATGCCTTGGCGGGCTAACATTTTCTATAAATAGAAATTTAAGTTAGAATTGAAAATCACACAGAAACAAAGTTTTCTCTCTTCTCTCTCTATATTATTGGCGTATTTTGTGAGTATTTAGATACTTTGAGAGTTCTTTATTCGATCTACAAGTTTCATTGACATCACTTGAGCCTTTCCTTAGAAATCTTGATTCTTTGAGGTAAGGGATATTATTTTTTTTCGTAATGATATTATTTCTTGATATCATTATCTTTGAAATATTGATCTGAAGTTTTTTATCAAATTTGGAACTTTTTCATGTGGGGTTACTATTCATGAGTTCTTATTCACGAGTTACTATTCATGAGTTCTTATTCACGATTCTTATTCACGAGTTATTAAGTGAAGCGTGAAAATGTTTTTTTGTGGAATTTCTATCTTTTGGTGTGGAGTTACTATTATTCATGTATCTGGCCTTTATTCACGTATCTGACCTTTATTCACGTATCTGACTTACTATTCTTAGAAAAATAAAATTTCTTCTTTTTGTCAAAATATCTATTTTGGATACTAGCTTTGATTGTATCCATGTTTTGATCATTCTTGAATTTTACACCTGCTATGATTATTTTTGGGGTATTGTTGGACATGGATAAAAAAAAAATACGAATCCTTAATCCTTAATCCTTGTCATTTTTTTTCTTTGGATTTCGTTCTTTAAAAATATTTTTCATCATCCTCGGTCTTAAATGATGATATTATTGAATATCTTTGGCTGTGTAGTGCAAAGATGAATGATTTGAAGAAGAATATCTTTGGCTTTGTGGTGCAAAGATGAGCAGTGTTTAAATGAACATGTGTTGAAATGAACATGTGATGAATATCTTTGGCTGTAGTGCAAAGATGAGCAGTGTTTAAATGAACATGACCCCGGTGATGAATATCTTTGGCTGTAGTGCAAAGATGAATATTTGATTCGAGATGTATATTGATTGATATTACGGGGATAAAAGATGAGCGATGAACTTTTAAATTAAATTCATAGAAGATAGTAGTTTGCATTCTCTACTTAACTCTTTCTAATGAATTATTATTTCATTGCGAATATTGATTTGAAAATTTGTTGTCTATTGTATTCTATTAAATTTTCCTGTTGAAGACTAACGATAATTTGTTGTATATTATCTTAGTCGTAATATTCTTCTTGAGCTAGTTGAGCTCACCTTTTCCCTTTTGTTCCATTCTTCTCGGGGAAAGGCGAGAATATAAGCGATGCAAGTCGGGGTATGGAATGAAGGTTTTAGAAAGGATTGTTTAGTAGTCCTCACCATTTTTGTAAAATAATGTATCGATAAATGTGATGAGGATTTATTTGAGTATAAATATTATGAAGATATATATTTGTATTTAAACTCACGATTTCTTTGTTGTAATAATAAAGTTGTAGTTGTTTACGTACCGTGTATTGTGACTCGGAATGGGTGATGTATACCTATTTGTGTATTGTGTGCCTCCATCGATAATCTTGTACTTGAAATCGAGTGGTTCTAGGAACCTTAGGAAAGATCTGAAGGCAGACTTTCTGCGGACAAAATCGAACACATTTGAGTATTCTTCTTCATTGTTCAAAATTCGCTTCGGAAAGATTCTTGTACTTTATTTCTTGCCTTCATACGTAATCATCTTCGAATCGGTGGCTTGAATTGCGACCTTAACTTCTTTCTATTTAAAGTTGGCTCTTGTCGTATTATCTTGACATTTCGCTCTTTCGTTCACGCATATGATCTTCTTAAAGTTGGCTCTGTCATTATACTTGCTACCTTTCGTTCCACGTTGATCTTTTTTCGAGGATGGTACGTTGAATTTTGATGGTATTTCGTAGTCTTTCAATAGCTTTCGAGCCAGCGTCGTTTGTAGCGTGTTGAGTTCTTTTGAGTGAAGAAATATTTAAGGCTTTTATGGTGCGAATATATCTCCACTTTCTCCCCATATAGATAGTGCCTCCATATCTTTAAGCTTTAAACAGCATTGCATGACTCTAGATCATGAGTAGGATAATTCCTCTCATACTCTTTAAGTTGTCATGAGGCATAGGCTATGACTTTCCCGTTGCATGAGAACACATCCCCAACCACTTTGCAGAAGCATCATTTGTGATAACAAATCCATCAAACCGGATGGTATTGTTAGAGCAGTGCGAAATAAGTCTCCTCTTAAGCTCTTGGAAACTCTTCTCGCGTTCTTCGCTCGAAGCAATTTTGTATCCTTCCAGAGTTAATTTGGAGTTAATGGAGTAGCGATTAGAAAACCCCTTCCACGAATCTCGATAATAACCATTTAAGCAGAAAACTCGTCTTGATCCGCAGACTTGGTTGCTCCCGACTTTGTATTGCTTGATCTTGCCGGATCAATGGATACTCCATGTTTTGACACCACGTGCCCAAGGAATGCTACTTCCTCAAGCCCGAACTCGCATTTCTTGATTTGGCATATAGTTTGTTTTTCACGAAGCCTTTGGAGTACCGAACTTCAAATGGTGCTCATGATCTTCCGCGACTTTTGGAATATATGAGGATGTCATGATAAAAACGACAACAAAATTGATCCAAATATTCCTTGAATACTCGGTTCATCATATCCATGAAAGCCGCGAGGAGCATTAGTCGATCAGAAAGACATGACTAAAATTCATAATGCCCATCTTAGGAGTTACGAAGGCGATCTTTGGAATATCCTCGGTTCTAATCTTTGGTGATGATATCGAGCGAAGATCGATTTTTGAAAAAATTGCCTTACTGCATTTGGTCAAACAAGTCATCAATACGAGGTAGAGGATACTATTCTTGATGGTGACATGGATTGATTCAGATGGTCGATCTGAAGTCGCATACTAAAGTCTTTCTTCTTTACTGAATAAAGCAGGAGCACCCCGAGGAGATGTCTAGGGAATGAATGAAGCCGATGTCCAACAATTCTGTAGTTGGACCTTTAACTCACGAAGTTCAATAGGAGCCATTCGATATGGGGTTTTAGAAATGGGCTTTGTGCCGAGTCAAGAATCGATAAAAATTGACTTCACGCGTTACGGGGGTAGGCCAAGGAAGTTCTTGGGAAATCGTCGGGAAAATCGATAACAACGGAATATTATTCAAATTTGGCGTGTCTTTATTCAAATCCATAACATGGGCTAAGAAAAGCTTGACATCCAGGTTTTTGATAAGCGAATAGCTTTATGATTAGATATGCGGTGATTGATTTTAATGGTTTAGTTGCTTGAATTAAATACAATGGGTTGGTTAGGAATATGAAAACTAATGACCTTACGAAAACAATCAATTTTGGCATGATGAGTAGTTAACGATCAATCCTAAAATCACATCAAGCAAGTATCTTTAAAGAGAATAAGGTCGACGGGTGGTGATGGTGCCGACTTGAATCAAACAAGATTTATAAGCGATGGATGTGATGAAAGTTTCTCTAGCGGAGTTTCCACGAGATAGGTCGAAGTCTAATTTCTCGGTCGAGTTTAAGCGTTGAGCACATGCGGGAGAGTTATATCAAATTTATTCCATAATATTCAAAAATAATATTTATAGAAAAATTCATCTTTATTTATAAAAGTGGGGTCTTACACCAAGGATATTCGTGTTTTTATCAATGGTCATGATCATTCCAACAATTTGGCCCATCAATGCACTACAGGCCAATGAGGACTTTTAACACATCATTTTAACATTACGGTCATATATATCTAGAATAATCCTCGGTCATAATCATACCAAGTCCATCTACATGCACTCTGAGCCACAAATGACTTTCAACATAATATAAACATGAGGATGATAACAATGACATAATAATTCAATAAAACAAGTTCAAGAATTAAATTTTAAAGATTTATAAGTTAATTTATCACGAACTCAAAAGCGTCAAAATTGTCGACATACGATCATCGCTTTGTGGAGTAAATTTCAAGAATGCTCGGAAGAATATTTTCGTGAAAATCTTTGGATGAAGCGCAAATATCTAGGATATTCTACTAATTTCATGGAGTATAGAAGCAAAACTTTAACCAAGTGAGTATAATAGAATATATGAAGCCGCAAATGGATTTTCGCGCCACGTGCAGTAATCCACGATATCTGAGATCATTTCCACAATTTAATAAGGAATGAATACAAAAGATCATTCACCATGCATATGGTAATCCACATAAACGAAAGTTATTCAGCAGAATAATAAAGAATGGAATAACAAAAGAATTCACCATGCATGCGATAGCCAGATGTATAAAGGTTATTCCCAATGTAATAATAAAGAATTGAACGAAGTCATACTAAATTCGCATACGAGAGGATATTCCAAATGAATAATAAAGAATGGAATAACAACGAGAATTCACTGGTTGCAGACAGCAAAAGTTATTCAACAGAATAATAAATAATGGAACCGGATCATGCGTAATACGCATGCAGACAGGATATTCAAATGAATAATAAAGAATGGAATAATGAAGAATTTCACCCGTGTATGCGTTACTTGGCATAGACAAAGTTATTCAACATAATAATAAGGAATGGAATAACAATAGCTCTCTTCATGAAAATGAAAGAAATAATACCCCTTACTATAATAATAATATCCCTTACCTTAGAATAAAGCTGGATACTGGAATAGAGAGATAACAGACTTCTCTTCTTCTTTCTCTCTATAATTTTTCTCTATAATAATTGCTCTATAGCTTTAGTGAATTGGTGAGAAATGAAGGAAGAATGAGCTTCTATTTATAGAAAAATATAGTTTCGATAATTGTACGTTTTGGGGCTCGAAAAAATACAGTACAATACTTCCAACTTTTCTTTCATTTTAAATTTAGTCCTGCAAGTATTATCAAACTTGCACCACCTCCCCTAATAGTAAATAATGTGAATCAATAGTTCAATCATGTGATTCAATAGTTATAATCATGTGAAAATATGAATAACAGTATAGTACCTCCATCTTTAACTTAGTCATGTAAATATTATCAATCTTGCACCAACTCCCCTAATAGTACATGAATGTGAATCAATAGTACACAAATGTGAACACATATTTATAATCATGTGAATTAATAGCAATTAATTCCTCATTTATCCGATTAATTACCCGAATGGTCAGTAAAACTTCCAGACATCAATTAATATCGGAATAAATATCGATATCCACTAACACTAATAATTTCAACACAATGGAACTATCAATTTCATCTTTAATCAACACGAACTTAATCATCATTAATATTATAACTCACAATATTTAACAACCAGGTCGTTGTTGGGTTTTCGGCACAAAAACGCAGCGAAAATAGAAAATAAATCAAAGCAATTCTAAAACCCAAAACAGGATCCAAGCGAAACTAAAATTAATTCAGTGGTTTAGATATTATATCGATTATAGAAAAATTCTGAAATAGCTTCGAATCCTTTATGCAATCCAATTAGAACCACGCCTCTACGGTATCCACATGAACGCCTCACGAACCGTCGAACGATTCTGCAATAAGAGGGACTTGCGGTACTAGCCACCAGAGGAACGATTATGAAACTGTTTTCTCTCTAGTCTCTCTCTAAGAGCGGCTTGGGTTTTTCAATTATGATGTTACCCTAAGTAGCTGCTATATATCATATATATAGTAGTTAAAAGGAATTAATCAAATCAAAACCTAATTTCATAAAATTTGAATTTTTATATATATATATATATATATATCTTAATTAAGTCTTACTTAATTAATATACATATATATATATATACAAATTATCCTTTTAATTTAAATTCGTAATTTAAATAATATTAATATATTTAAATCCTTATAATTTAAATTAATTCCCTTTTAATAACATTCTATGTGTGTGACCTTATAGGTTATTATTACGTTGGCAATAATTTTAAAATCATATTATAAAATTATAAAAATGGCGGCATTCAGTAATGCATCATCGCTACCAAGTAATAATAAGATCGATGATTCGATGCAACCTTTTTGTGACCAATGTTTCAATGTAATTTAATCCTTTTAACCTTAATATCCTAGATTAAACTCGAGTCATGAAATGTGTCATACTCTTCATAATTTAATCGAGTTTTCTTGATCAATGAGTGACTATATGAAACAAATCACTATTTGAGCATGGTCATGCATTTCATAGTCCTACTCAATCAAGAGGCCTATGGATATCACCCCTAATAAATAGGAGGGTTAAATTCCATCTAGATCACTCATATTCCTCACACGATTCATGATGTACCCAATAATCACCTTTATAGTCCACCTATTAAGGGTGACATTTGATGATATCAAAGTACATAAATTTTAGTGTAGTAATATAGTGATTTTGTGTCGGAGGACCATTACATCATTGTCACTATGAGAATTTCTAATGACACTTCGCTGCATAATGCTCCACATAGAATTCTCATGGTGGGTCCATCCAAGACATCGTTCTCTCAAATGTACTACTGTCATTGACTTAATATCTCATATATTTATGACCAATGAAATTTAGTCATCAATCGATCCACATACTAGTCTCAATGCATCATTGTTGTCCCACCAACAATGATACTCGACTAAGGACATTTAAGAACAATGATACTAATTGTAATTATATAATCTCATATTCAAGTCACATACTTGAAACTATATAATTGTATCACTATTCTAAGGATTTTATTATGTTAACATTTTATAACGCAATAAATAAAACCATAATAAAATCATTCATTTATTCAATCAAATATAATATCAAAAGCGTTAAGCAATTATATCAAATAATTGGCCTCTAAGGCATAAACTCTAATGATCGTTCCCGAGGAAAGAGGGGCTTTCAGATAAGGATTTCTCCTTATTGGCGCAATGATTAGATGACCAAACCTCTCCTCGATGTAACTTCTAGACATTGTAAATATTGTAATTTAATAATATGAATAACTTTGTCGTCTCAATTATTGATTTAATAATATATCATATTATATGAGATGATCTTTGTGACAATAATCGAATCAATAATATGAGAGATATGATGCAAAGAATAATTGAGTATAAGCGGTGACTTCTCACGTAAGCATCAATAACCAATACTGGTGTGCTCTTATGCAACCACAGCGTATTCTTTGTACTTTTACTACGGGGTAGTTCAACGTTTTTTAACGGTAACACTTCCGTAGTTATTTTTATAAAAAGATAATTATGTCGTTTTCTTACAACTACAATACTTCGTTGTGGGGTCCACTAATGATTGTCTTGCCGCATCGAATATTCCCCGTTAAAAGCGAATATTTCACCAATCGAATATTATATAACCACTTGCTTACTTTTGCAAAATTTGTAAATATTACCCACAACTATAACATTATATCAAATCCACACCATAATATTCAAAAAAAATATTTCAAGAAATTTAAATCTTTATTCATAAAATCTGGGGTCTCACATTTTTAGTCACAACATCACATTTGGTTTCACAAGAAAAAAATGCATTGCTCCACTGCTTAGAAGGAATATTTAAAAGATGAGTGTGAGCATCCTTATTCTCCTTCCTGATGTCAACCATTGCCCCTTCTGAAATCACGAGGATTGTTGGCATTGGTTGCTCTCCAAAACATCACATTCAAGGTCACTCTAGGGAATTTTTTCCTCCAGTTAGCATAGATGTGTCTTGCACAACATCTATGCTCTTCCTCTAGCAAAAGCTATTATATGGTATACACCAAACCCTTGCATTAAAACTATAAAAAATAAGTTTAGTACTAATATAACATAATATTATAACCAGTAATATAACAAAAAAATCAATGTTAAAATAATTTAGTAAATTATACCTTTTGTTAGTCAGTTATCAAGGTCCATCCTCTACCTAATTCCAGGCCAACATCCTCAAGTAATATACTCAGAAACAAACTCCAAGAATCCTTGTTTTCACTTTTAACCACTGCCCAAGAAATTGGGAACATTTGGTTGTTTGCATCCCTACCAATAGCAGTCAATAATTCACCCTTGTAGTATATCCTTAAGAAACAACCATCAAGCCCTGTTATGTGTATGCATCACTCCAACCAATTTTGTTTCACAGCTTTAAAACAACTGTACATTCTTTGGAATCTAGGTGGAGTACCTCCATCACCTCTAATTTGGATTGTGCTACCAGGATTTGGTGTAAAAATCTCATTCCCATAATCCCAGACTTTAGCTTAATGCTCCTTCAAGGTTTTCTCAATTTCACTTAAAGTCACCCTCTTTACTTGTCGACACTGAGGTAATGATTATTGTAGTCTAAACCTTTGTTTAATTGCAGCCTATGATTCCCTTAACCTCATTAATTCTTAGTTTTGCTCTTATGGTACCCCCAAACTTTTCAACAAACCATCTAGACCTAACAATCCTAATCCTTGTTTTCCTCACACAATAATGTTTCTCATTGTATGATATAATTTCAAACACCTTCTTCCTAGCCACCTAACTAGCCTATAACACCCCATGGACAGTTTTTGGCACACTTTGCTTGTATTCTTGTTTTCTCATTTACAGAATAATATATTCCCTATGACAACCCGAATTTTTATAGGTTATTAAAATAAGAATTTAATAAATAAAATTCTTATTATGAGATGTATCTATTTTAGGTTATGTGGTTTGGTGAGTAAAAATTTATTATGCATGAGGTTTAATAAGTTAATTTAACTATTAAAGAAATTAAATGTAATTGTTATGAAAAGGAAATTAACTATATTATATTACTTAATTTAATTAAGTTGAAATTATATTACGAAATAATAGAATTTGATGGTTATGCCTTGTTGGCAATGGAAATGTTTTGAATTAAATTCATGAATAATGTGAGTAATTCACTTAATTTAAATAGTGAATTAATATAATTATTTTAATAAAATGAGAAGGTAATATATTGCATGAAAATGTACTATGTTAATGTATTACGATAGTGAATTTCGTAAATAGTAAAATATTTATTAAATAGAATAAATATTTTAGTTGAAATATTTATGGAATAAAATGGATATTCGATGAATTTTTTTTTGGAGAATAATTTATTTAGGTGCGATAATATTGATTAAATGATTTTATATTAGGTATGCGTGCTTTATTACGCTAATGGAAATAAATATTCTAATTTAATTAAATAATTAAATTAGAGGATTAATGATTTGTTAAACAAATTATAACTATATTAGCTAATTAAATATTGTGTTGGCTAAATAAAGATTATAATTTAATTGGGTAATATGTGACATGAGTACTATAGGATAAGAGAATTATAAAAATAAAATAGAAAGGGTTTTAAAATGTGTCAACCAAACAAGGTCTTATGACCTTTGGAATATTATAACGGCTGAGACCTTAATTTATTTGAGCGTAAACCATTTGTCAGTTTTTATGTTACGTATTATTTTGCAAGTCTAAATAACAGAGAGAAAGGGGAGCCTTATAGAGGGTTTGAGAGATAAAGAAATTTTCTGTGGATTAAGAAGAGAAATCCTGAGAATCAAGAGGGAAGAAGATGTGTAATCAAGGTTTCCTAATCATCTTTTAACCAATCTAAAGAAGAAATCAAAGGTAACAACTTGGTAGTAAAATCTATTTTGTGTTCTTATGTATACTTCTCTGTAAATGGATTTTGGTAGAGGATTTGCTAATAATTGATGATATAATGTTAATAGATGTGTGTAATTTGTTATATGTTATCTATAACAGGTTTTCATGTAATCAAATTCGTGGAAACAAGTGTTAGAAGAAGAAATTTGGTTTATGGCTTAATATATATTTTTTGGGTCTATTTTAAGGCTTAAATTGATGGTTAGATCATGTATATAATCAGAAATTGATAATAGATGTGATTAGTATGTCGAAAAACGAAAAGAATGCAAGTTGAATGAATTAATTTGGTTAAGAAATGAATTCGTAGTGAATGAATACGCTAAACATGTTAAAACATGAAAGTTTAGTATGAATATGAGTTTTGGGTTTAGATTTAGGCTAGCTAGTGTTTCTATAAATTGTTATAATTCTAGTATGTTGTAGTTCTATGAATTACGAATCCATTGAATCAAAAATGGACTAATTTGGATGTGTATAACTTAAGTTATGAAGATTAGTAGGAGAAAAAGGGTCAAAAATCGTGAAGAACAGTAGCTTCAGGTCCCGTTTCTGCTAACGGGCACAGTTACGCTGTACCCTAAGTCATTTGGGGCTCAGCTACGTTGTAGGATGCAACTGCGCTGTGCCCAAGGCTTAATTGGGCGCAGCTGCGCCCAAAGTATGTCAGGTGTGACTGCTTTGACCTGTTTTAGTAAAATGGGCATAACTTTTTCATACAAATTCCGATTGAAGCAATTCAAGATGATCCGAAAAGAAGACGAATAGACCTACAACTTTTATTCTTTAAGTTTTTCAATTTAAGGTCGGGAACAGTAGTCAAAATGGTCATCTTTGTGACTGATGCGTATTCGGAGGCAATCAGAGGGCGTCGGACATGCACATACACAAGTATAGTGATGTCGACGATAATAGATGTTGTTATAAGTTATAGAACATGAATATTATGAAGTATAATGATGCTTAACATGAATAAATGATATATTACATAAGTTGAATACGCATACTAAGCACACACAAGAGAGACAAATTGGGCGTGTGACGAATAAACGTCGAAACGTCGTGATAAGTGATAATGAACGTAAAAAGTGTTTTAAATCAAATGAAATGAATATAATAAGATATTGAATAGTGTTAATATAAAATCAATAAGTAGTCCTAGCAAGACTTAAACACTTGAATGAACTTCGAATATGAAATGCAGGGAGATATAAGTTGAAAGTTAACACAATAAAATTAAACATTGTGTATATATAATAGGAAGGGTTATGAGATGTAGAGTAAAGTTTACATTACAACTACTATGCGTTGCTATGTGACTAATAGTTGATGTGCATGATTATATAATTGTGTAGGGCACGTGAAGTGCAGATAACTGTAAGCTGTTAAACTGTTATTGGTAAACAACGATCAAGGCAAGTCTTCCGGTTCCTATTTGCTATGTGAACTTGGTGATTAACTGTTTTAAATCTTTATTGAAAGAGCATGATGTGTTATATATATGTTGAATGTATGAAATGTTAAAGTCAACTTATGACTATGTTGATTGAGTAAAGCATGCTGATTGAGTAAGGAACTCAATCTTTATACTTGTTATATCAACTGTAAGATGTATGTTATGTTAGTCCAATGTTTATGAGATATATGTTGAGCATGTTATTATGTGCTACGTGATGCATGAAAACTATTATATTTTGCTGGGCTGTCGAGCTCAACCTTGCAAATAACCATTTTTGCAGGTTAAGGATTGAAGGTAACACTATGTGCTACTTGAATTACGTGGATCAGAAATAATACACGAAGAATAATATTTTAGCTAAAGTTGTTATTTCTTAATACCATGATTAAGATTCATGAGATGTACTAAATGTTTTATGATGTATAGTTTTGTGTTGAGTTATAAAGCTAAAGTTAGAGTTATCTGATATGTAGAGGTTATCAGATTGAAATATAAAATTTTATATAATAACAGTGATAAAGTGAATCAGAAAATAAGATTGATTTAAAGACATGTAGGTGATAAAGGTTTTGATTCAGGGAATTAAAGTAATAAAACATAAAAGTTTAAATTATTCCGCATTATATAAAGTTTAACATCGAATGATGATGTAAAAATCAGAAGGTAGATGTGTTTTTAACAACCAAAGTTAATAATTGAATTGTATGAAATTTGGGGTCGTTACATTCCCTTTCCATAACTAACTGCATAATTCACTATAGCTTCCCTACATTGTTCAAGTCCAGTGAATGTCATATCAACTTCAAATTTTATCTTACTAATTGGAGTGTTGGGATTATATGCTGGAAGAACTCTTTTCTCTTTCCTCTATGGCTTCTCTCCTTTCCATTCACTGTTACTACTAGAATCATCACTTAGAGGAATCTTTTCATTAGAATCTTCTTCATTTTCTACCCAAGGCCTCAAATTCATTTTCAACCTCTACATTCTTGGTTTTTCTAGGTTTCTTAGCCTTTTACCCTGCTACTGCTCTCTTGTGTACCAACATCCACATTTGGTTCATCCACTGTTGGTTTTTTAACCTTACATGTAGTTGATTTGGAGAAGGCATTACGTTTTGCAGTAATTGAGGCCTTAGGCCGCTCTCTTAGGATAAGTGGAGCCCCAACCTCCTCAACCTGTGAGTCACAAATATCAACTGGTTCTTCATCAATGTTTACTTCAAACTACACAACCAACTCTAATTTTTTTACTTTTTTATCTCTTCTTTTCTTTTCTTTATATTTATGAACTCCTCATTCCCATCATCATCAGCATCATCACTTAACTTTTAATCACTTTCCTCATCACTTGAATCATAAACTATATGCTTTAGTGCTTCCTCATCTCTGACATTAACTACATCCCCCATTGTAAGTGCTTCTTCATTATCCTCATGGACACAATATATATCCATCTTCCCAGTTTTTAGAGCTTCTTCAATTAACAGTCTTACACTATTGTCATCATGAAGAAGTTTTATACCATCCTTCAAACTAAACCCTGCTAATTTAAAGTACATAGCAAAGTTTCTTTTATTCCCTAGGTGTTTTACCAACTTCACCAACCTGTCAACATTTAAGTAATCTCCATCAGCCCCCTCATAAGTTTATTTCCTTCCACCCTCATAAACATATGTTCTATCCTCCTTGGTAACAAACTGACCTCCATGGTACAATTTAACATTAAAGTAGTTCACGTTGCATGAAACATAATGCACACTATCAGTACCATGACCAATAACTGAATAAACAAAGTAATCACCAACATTAACCAATAAGCCCTAATCTCAAATTAAACATAATTGTAAGCATTAAACAAATTACAACTTACAGTGTAAGACCCCAGCTTTTATAAATAAAGATGAATTTTTCTATAAATATTATTTTTGAATATTATGGAATAAATTTGATATAATGTTATAGTTGTGGGTAATATTTATAAATTTTGCAAAGTATGCAAGTTGTTATAAAATATTCGTTTGGTGGGGGAATATTCTTTTGTTAGGAATATTCGTACAATGACTCAATCATTGGTGGACCCCATAATGTAATTATTAGCCGGATTGAAAAGCGACAAAAATATTTTATAAAAATAACGGCGAAGGTGTTACCGTTAAAACTGTTGAACTACCCGTTGGTAAAAGTACGATGAATACGCGTGGTTGCGTATAAAGTAGCAGTACTGCAGTATTGATTATTGATGCTTACGTGAGAAGTCACTCATTTATGCTCAATTATTGCTACGAAGAATCACGCATCATATCTCTTATATTATTGATTCAATTATTGTCACAAGATCATACGTATAATATGTTTATAGTATTAAATCAATAATTGAGACGACAAGTTATAAATGATTAATAATTGTTGAAAGATTAAATATGTGTTGATGAAAATAAAATGATTTGTGGTAAGTTTGATTATTTTATGGGGGCTCATATGTCATCATCTAAGAGTCTCTTAAATCAATAGTAATTACCTTCGTCGATAGTAATTACCCTTGTGAATAGTATTTACCTTCGTCGATAGTAATTACCTTCGTCGATAGTAATTACCCTTGTGAATAGTATTTACCTTCGTCGATAGTATTTACCTTCGTTAATAGTAATTACCTTTACAGACGTTGAACCACTTGTCGTTTCACATTACTGAGCGTCGAACCACTTGTCGTTTCACATTAAAGTGCGTCAAACCACTTTTCTTTTCACATCATTAGTCGTCAAGCCACTCGCTTTTCACAACGGCGGTCTCTTTTAGAAATCTTCTATAAATAGAGGCCTAGGGCTTCATTATTTTTCATTTAATTCATTCAAGCTATAGAGAGAGAAAGTATAGAGAGAATAAGAGAAAGAAGAAGAGTATTTTGTTACTACACCGCCGCAGATTCAATCTCCTACCAAAAGTAAGGGGTGTTATTCTTTCTTATTCATGAAGAGAAGCTGTTGTTATTCCATTGCTTATTATTCGTTGGAATAACTTCGTATCGTGGTTTACCCTATACTTGGTGACATTCTTCTATTATTACATTGGAACATCACATGCTCGTGTGTTTTACACCAGGTCCTGGTTCCGTCTTTATTATTATTCATTGGAACATCACATGCATGTGTTTTACAGGAATTGGTTAAAATCTTTATTATTATTCTGTTGGAACATCATGCTCATGTGTGTTTTACACCGGACTGGTTAAAATCTTTATTATTATTACATTGGAACATCTTATGCGTGTGTTTTACACGGACTGGTTAAAATCTTTATTATTATTCATTGGAACATCCCGCATCGTGTGTTTTTACGGACACTGGTTTAAAATCTTTATTATTATACCGTTGGAACATCCACATGCGTGTGTTTTGGCCGGACTGGTTCCATTCTTTATTATTCTGTTGGAACATTGCAATCAGCGCTTTTACTACTGGACCGGGTTCCGTTATTTATTATTCTGTTGAATAACTTTTGCTGTCTTGATCTATCGCATGCATGGTGATTTCTTTTGTTGTTCTATTCTTTATTATACCCGGTTGGTTAAAAATTTGACTTGTATACTCCATGAAATTAGTGGAATATCCTTGATATTTGCGTTTCATCCAAAGATCTTTTCATGGAAATATTCTTCCGATCATTCTTGAATTTTACTCTACAAAAAGCAAGATCGTGTTGATAATTTGGAAGTTAATAATTCACGGATAAAATAATTCTTGATCTTGTTTTATTGAATTCTTATATCATTGTCATCATCCTCATGTTTATATTATGTTGAAAGTCATACGTGGGGCTGTAGTGCATAGATGGACTTGGTATGATTATGACCGAGAGACTATTCGGTGTAATCATGGACCGTAATGTTACAAATGATGTGATAAAAATCCTCGATGGTCAGTAGTGCATTGGTGGGCCGATTGTTGGCATGATCATGACCATTAATGAATACACAAATATTCTTGGCCCGTAGTGCATGAATAATTGTGGTCGTGATACTAAAGAATATCCTTCGTCGTAGTGCGAGGGGTGATTCGATGATGTGGAATATTTATTAAAGTCGAGTCTCAACTATATATGATGATGAAAAACCTTTTAAAACCTAAAAGATAGTAGACTTTATTTTCTACTTGACTCTTTTAATGGATTGCTTATTCATTGCAGTTAAACCTGGTTGTCTATTGTATTTTATCGGTTTAACATTGTTGAAGACTATTGATAATTTATTACGCATTATCTTAGTCATAATATTTCTTCTTTGGGCTAGTTGAGCTCACCCTTTCTTTCACCGTTCTCTTTGAAATGAGAATATAGTGGGACGAGCCTGGGAAAGCAGTGATGGTCCACGAAGATAGCATTAGTAGTCCTCACTATACGTGAAATAGTGTGATAATAATTGTAATGAGGACTCCTTTTTGAGTTTGTATAATATCTAGTAGACGATATTTGTATTTAAACTCATAGTTTATGTATTAATTTGTATTTAAATTCTGTACCATGTAAGTGGTGACCCAAGATGGGTGATGTATACCTAATTTTGGGGGCGTCACATACAGAGCTTACAAATTAGACAATGAACATAACCTTAAACTTTAAACAATGAACACAACTCTAAACATTAAACAAATTACAGGGTCACCCATTAAAGAAATCTGAAAACATTAAAGAACACTACAAGAAAACCAGCTATTTTCGACGGACTAATCCGTCAGAATTAATGTTTTTTCGTCGACAATAACATTACTTCCGATGGAATAGTCCGTCGGAAATTCGGACGAATATAATGTCGTCGAGCTTATTTTCGTCGATTATTCAGTCGAAAATAAATAGTTCCGACGAATTTAGTTCTGACAGAATCGTCGTCAGAATTACCTTATAATCGACGGAATTTATCTCGACGAAATAATTACGTCAAATACATCTTGCCACGTGGGCATGCGCGAAGATCTGGTATTTTTTAATTCCGAGGGAATATCCGTCGGACATAATGTAATATCCGTCGGAAGTAACTGCGATAAAATAAATTATTTATATTAATAGCATTTTCCAAAATTAAATGAATATATTATTTCCGAGCACTTTGAAGAATTTTAATTCTAACAACTAATATTAATTCAACAAGATCTTATAGTTTCCAAGATCAATATATGCATTAGAAAATAACAAATAACATCATTAAGGGTGTGTGATGCATAGAAAACGGGAAAAAACACTTTTACCCCACTGTGGTTGTAGTGTTTTAAACAATTAGCCACTGTGCTTTTAAAATATTCAATTAACCCACTGTACTTTTTAAAAATGTTCAATCAAGCAATTTCGTCCAATTTTGCTCACGAACGTTAAAAAATTGAGCCAATTTTCCTACGTGGCTTTAAAAAATAAAATACAAATGACGTGTATTTACTGATCTGGTCAGCAAGACCAATTAGTTAAACCTTCGTGGAATGGGCAGGAGGAAAACGCAGCAAACAAAAGAAAAACAAATACACAAATAAACAATTCATCTAGGGCTCAAAAGCACACTTTTGTATGAGAAGAAATCGAGGAAGGAGGTGGGGGTCTCTGGCGATACAGACAGACGAACAAGGTGCGGTATCATTCTAAGAAAGTTAGGGTTCCAATCATCTACCATATTAAGCAATACAGACAGACGAACAAGGTGGGTATCATTCCAAGAAAGTTAGGGTTCCAATCGTCTACCGAATGTAAGTGTGGTCTGGGTTCCATTAATTTTTGTCTGAAACATAAAATATTGCACTCGTTTTCATCTTTGTTTTTTCTTAAAATCGAATGTATATGGTGGGGTTTTGGTGCAAAAGTTTAGTTTCTAGTAGTTGAAAGTGTAATATTATTGTGGTTTATAGTGGGTTTTGTCAATTAACAGGAACTCTGTATTGTCCTTTGTGTTGACTGATTTTGAGTAATTAATCTTTTTAATTACTACAAAGTATAAAAAGAGGGTATTTGTTTAAAGTAGATAAGTTGTGTAAAGTGGGAATTTGTTTAATGTTTATAGTTGTGTTTCTTTAATGTTTACAGATTTCTTTAATTAGTAACCATGTAATAAGTTTAATGTTTATAGTTGTGTAGTTTGTTTATTCAGTTAATGGTTAATGTTGGTGATTAGTTTGTTTATTCAGTAAATGGTCATGCTACTAACAAATTGAACATGTTGTTTAATGCAGCATGAACTACTTTGATATTGAATTATACCATGGAGATCAGTTTGTTACTAAGGAGGATGGATATGTTTATGAGGGTGGAAGGAAAGAAACTTATAAGGGGGCTGATGGAGATTACTTGAATGTTGAGAGGATGGTGAAGTTGGTATAAAACACATAGGGTATAAAAGAGACTTTGATATGTACTTCAAATTGGTGGGGTGGACTTTGAAGGAGGGTCTAGAACTTCTTCATGATGACAATAGCGTAAGACTGCTAATTGTTGAAGCTCTGAAAATTGGGAATATTGATATATACTGTGACCATGAGGATAATGAAGAAACACTTGCTGAGGTTGATGTCAGAGATGAGGAAGCACCAAAGCAGACAGATGATGATTCAAGTGATGCTAGTTATGAGAAAAGTGATGAGGAGTTCAGTGATGCTACTGATGATGATGGGAATGAGGAGTTGAAATATAAGGAAAAGAAAGGGACTGATAAGAAAATCAAGAGGACACGAGTTGGTTTTGGATTGTGAAGTAAACCTTGATGAAGATCCAGTTGATATTGGCCACTTACATGTTGAGGAGGTTAGGGCTTCATCTATCCCAAGAAAGCAGCCTGAGTCCTCAAGTACTGCTAGATGTAAGGCTAAAAAACCAACATTTGCTTAACCAAATATGGAAGCTGGTACACAAGAGAGCAGTAGCAGGGCCAGAAAAACTAAGGCTGCAGAGGTGGAAGTTGAACCAACATTTTTAGATGTTAAGGATGAGTTGGGGTTTGGGACAAAAGGAATTAGGCCTTGAGTAGAAACTGAAGAAAATTCTGATGATGAGATTCCTCCAAGTGGTGATTCTAGTAGTAACAGTGAATGGGAAGGAGAGGAACCACAAAGGAAAAAGAAAAGAGTGGTTCCAACATATAATCCCAACACTCCAATTAGCAAGATAAAATTTGAAGTTGATATGATATTCATCGGACACGAGCGATTGTAGCGAAGCTATAGTGAATTATGCAGTTGGTAATGGAAAGGGAATCTATTTTTCTGTAAATGAGAAAACAAGAATACAAGCAAAGTGTGCCGCTAACTATCCATGGGGGTTGTGGGCTAGTTATGTGCCACTTGAGAAGGTGTTTCAAATTAAATCATATAATGAGCAACATTATTGTGTGAGGAAAATAAGGATTAGGATTGTTAGGTCTAGATGGTTGGTTGACAAGTTTGAGGGTACAATAAGAGCAAAATCAAGAATGAAGTTGTGGGAAATACAGGCTACAATTAAATAAAAGTTTGGACTGTAATCATCATTACCTTAGTGTCGACGAGTAAAGAAAATGGCTTTAAGTAAAATTAAGAGCACCTTGAAGGAGCATTATGCTAAAGTCTGGGAGTATGGGAATAAGATTCTAGCTACAAATCCTGGGAGCACAATCCAAATTAGAGGTGATGGGGGAACTCCACCTAGATTCTAAAGAATGTACATTTATTTTAAAGTTGTTAAACAAAATTGGTTGGAAGGACGTAGACACATAATAGGGCTTGATGGTTGTTTCTTGAAGACATACTGCAGGGGTGAGTTGTTGTCTGCTATTGGTAGGGATGCAAACAACCAAATGTTCCCAATTGTTTGGGCAGTGGTTGAAAGTGAGAACAAGGATTCCTGGAGTTGGTTTCTTAGTCTATTGCTTGAGGATGTTGGCCTGGAATTAGGTAGAAGATGGACCTTGATAACTGACCAACAAAAGGTATAATTTACTTAATTATATTAACATTGAACTTTCTGTTTTTATTACTTGTTTTATAGTTTTGATTGCTTTTTATTGGATTATATATATATATATATATATATATATATAACACTAAAGAAAAGAAATGGCTTTAATGATTTGTAGTTTTGATTTTAGTTCTTTAAAAGGTGGTAATGCGATTTAGATTTCAGCTTTTCTTCTTCCTTTTGTGTTAAATTTGTATGCCCTTTTTTTCAAAAGTTGATTTAGCTGGTGTATGGGTCCCTTTTCAATTACCGAGTAATTTGTTCATTCCATTGTTTTATAGATAAGGTAAAGTTTCATTTTAAGATGTTGAGGATGAGTTGGGGTTATTATATTTTGTAATATTAGTATTAAACCTGTGTTTACTGATAAAATTGAAAGGGTTTGGTTCCTGCCATACAAGAGCTTTTGCCAGAGGCAGAGCATAGATGTTGTGCCAGACACATCTATGCTAACTTGAGGAAGAAGTGGCCAGGAACAGTCTTGAAGCACATGTTTTGGAGAGCAGCCAAGGCCAATAATCCTCATGATTTCAGAAGGGCAATGGTTGACATCAGGCAGGAGAGTAAGGATGCTCACACTCATCTTTTAACTATTCCTCTTAAGCACTGGAGCAAGGCCTTTTTTCTTGTGAAACAAAATGTGATGTTGTGACTAATAACATGTCTGAATGTTTTAATAGTTAGACCTTAGAGGCTAGATATAAACCAATACTAACTATGTTTGAAGATATAAAAACACAAGTCATGGGTAGAATTCATACAAAGAGGGATGAGATGCAAAAAATAGAGGCAAAATTATGTCCTAGGATTGTGACAAAGGTCAATAAGGTCATTGAGTTAACCAAGTACTGTGAGTATGATTGGGATGGGGGGGCACAAGTTTGAAGTGTCTGATAGGAGTGGAAAATACATGGTAGACATAGAGGTTATGAGTTGTTCATGTGGAGTATGGCAGTTATCTGGTATTCCTTGCCACCATGGAGTAATTGGAATCCTTCACATGGAACAACCAATTGAGAACTATGTTGATTCCTGCTATTATGTAGAGACTTACCTGAAATCATATAACCACTTGTTAAATCCAATGAGGGGTTCAAATGAATGGCCTCTTGCCAACATGACAACATGTTGCCTCCACAAACCAAGAGAATAGCAGGCAAACCTAAGAAAAATAGGAGTAAGGATCCTAATGAAGAGCCCAGCAGCAAGACCAAGTCATCTAGGAAAGGGACTCCTGTTAAGTGCTCTAGGTGCAAGGAGTATGGGCATAACAAGTTAGATTATAAGATGACACAATCAAGGACTAAAATTGGGACACAACCTACTGAAGAACCAAGTCAAGCTACCCCACAATCTGTAGGTGCCCCAAGGCCTAATAAGCTGGGGGTAAGTTATTTTAAAACCAATTTTTATTAATAGTTTTTAATAGTTGATTGTATATTATTTCACATGTGGTTCTATTCTACAGGTGAAAAGGAAAGAAAGGGGTCAAGGAAAGAAGTCTGGAATTGGAAATCAAACTGGGCAAAAAGAAGTAAGCATCCTTACTTTAGAAGGTATTTCAATGCTTGTTGGCAGCCAAGCACTAATTGCAGTTGTCCATGTAAGTAAGAAAAAGTCCAAGACTGATAGCAAGTGAATAATCTGCATGTGCAGGGAGAGGGCAGCAAAGGGACCATCTGCAGCCTAGAAGGGCAGCAAGTGGACCAGGACCATCTAATGTTGTTATTGGACCATCTGCAAACCAAAGGGAAGAGCCTAAAAGGGGAGCAAGTGCAGGTGGACCATCAACCAGGTGGAAAGTAAAGGCTAAAAGAAGACTAGACTGAACAAGTTATGGTTCATTATTTTGTTGCAGTTGGACATTAGGTTGTACTTTGTTGTTCTGAATGTGATCAAATGGACCATATTCATGTAATATTTTGGTAACCAAAATCTGTATTGAATTGGTCTCAACATGTGGTTATGTTTTGCAGTTGAATGATTATGCTTATAGCAATTGGCTTAATATACTTTATCAGTTGATAGTTAGTAACATTTTACTAGCACTTTTGCGACTCTTTTGGTGGAACAGTGGGAGTATTATATATTTTTACTAGCACTTTTGTTCCAATTCTGTATTGAATTGGTCTCAACATGTGGTTATGTTTTGCAGTTGAATGATTATGCTTATAGCAGTTGGCTTAATATACTTTATCAGTTGGCTATGCTTATAGTTATGCTTATAATTATGGTTATGGTTATGCTTATAGCAGTTTGCTGCAGTTGGTAACATTTGTTGTTGGTTGTGTTCAACTTAGGTTAGGATGTTGGCTCTGTTTTTGACAATTGGTGTTAGCTCTGTTTTTGTCTAACTGTTTTTGACAATTGTTGTTGGCAATAATTTTTGGCAACTGTTTATGGAATGTAAACGAATGTAAACATTAACAAGTACATTGTCTCATTTTCAATAGGGGTACCATTACATCCTATTACAATCCATAAAAATAACCATCTTGACAACTGATAACCAAGTTCATTACAATCAACACATTACCATTACAAGACACCACATCCATTACAATCAATACAATACCTTTATCACACTCGTTGCTTCATCAACATTGGAAGGCACTTCAACCCATTGAAAATATCCGCAATATCTCCCAGATTCCTATCAAAAACCAAACATTATTTAACAGAGATGAGGAAAACAGAGCCACATACCATATTAAACAAAGATAAGAATGAAATGCATATTACAAATCGAACAGAGTAAACCAACCCCATAGTTGCAGCAGCCATAAAACTTTTTTCTTTTTGACCTATCTTTCTTCAAAATACAGATTCGAGCTGGTACATCACAATAACACTTGTGCAGTTCTGAAGCAGTGGTTGACATTGAGCTAGTTCGGGATGAAGCCATATCAGATGCACAATACATTCACACTTACCTCGAAACCAATTTTCAAGCAAAAGCCCTAATTTTCGTGCACTTTTATTGAGAAATGGGAAACCCTAGTTCTTCAATTCTTCAGTTCTTCACTCGACCCAGTCGATTTCACTTGATCTTCAATTCTTCAATCGACCCACTCAATTTCTCCTGACATACAATCAAGATCGTCTCATGTATTCTCTATCTCAATCAACACAATCGAGTTCGCCTGACATTAAGACCAACAATTGTTTGCTTGATATATGTTTGCAATGGTATCTGCTTATATCTTCGTCCCGATCAGTAAATACACGTCATTTGTATTTTATTTTTTAAAGCCACGTGAAAAAATTGGCCCAATTTTAACGTTCGTAAGCAAAATTGGACGGAATTACTTGATTGAACATTTTTAAAAAATACAGTGGGTTAATTTAATATTTTAAAAGTACAATGGCTAATTGCTTAAAACACTACAACAACAGTGTGGTGTAAGTGCTTTTTCCCCATAGAAAACTAAAAAAGATTGTTCATGTGCATGCGCAGGGAGTTGCTATTAGCGCATGGGACAACTGAATCCCTTGATTTTTTTGAATGCTAAAAGACAATCCTTTATATGAGCTCCCATATATGAAAGAAAAGCATAGAAAAAAAAACAGTACAATCCAAACACAAACTATAGTACAGATCATGGCTGAAAAAAATCATAACTCAATAAATTATGTAGAAACTAAAACTGAAACTGAACTGAACCATAGCAATACAACAGCTTTGTGACAATGAAAACCATACACAAGAAAAAAAAATGAATTAGCCATGATAAGAAACCAGAAAAATATTATGCCAAGTTGCAAGAACCTGACCTGCTGGCGTTTTGCTTGAAGGAACAGATGCTGCAGGTTTTTCAGGCTCCTTATAATCAAGGGGAGGAGCAAAGTCCACCTCACAGTCAGTCTGAATGATACTTATGGCATTAGAAGGCTTTGATTCAATGATATCTATGTAATACTATTTACTGTTGTAGGCTACCATATTAATACTATTTACTGTCCAATTCTCAATAAAGTCATCCTGACATTACTTATCAGTACAACTTCTATTTATCACCCTTCTGTTCACAACCTTAACAAAGTACTGAACAGTCAGAACAGTAGTTATATTAAATAAAGTACTTGATCCATAAAGTGTTCACCAAATATTTATAATCGATAACACTTGTCAAAAAAAATATGTTAAAAGGAAAAAAAGAAAACAAAATGGCTAACAAATTGGAAACAAATTCATACGTAAACAATTATTTAACTGAAATTGACAGGGAGAACAAGAATTGACAAAACAGAACAAAGACACCTGTTCCAAACACCATCTACTTAGTACATTGAGCGAAGCACAAGACTGTTCTAGAATTTTGTTTTTCATTTAACTTAATTTTTATCACAATTTGACATATATTTTAATTTAGGGATAAATGACTTTTTTTTAATTCACCATCTTTGAAGGTCGATTTTCATTGTATTCTTAATTTTTTTTATTTCAATCGAATAACTGTCATTTCAAAAACTTACCAAATAGTATTCCTTTATGATTTGATTCCAAAAAAGCAGACGGAAGTCTTTGAGATTAATGAACGAAAGTCTTTGAGTTAGTGCTTTGACTCGCTAGTTTTTTTTTTGATATGTATATGGTTTTTGTCATGTGTGTATCATTATGTGTCAATACACGTCTTTATAGATATTAAGAATAATTGTATCTTAATAATAATTTTAAAATAATAATAATAAAAATAATATTATTAAGAATAATAAAAATAATAATAATAATAATATTAAGAATAATAATAATAATTTCAAAATAATAATTATAACAACAATAATAATAATTTTAATTAATAAAATAATAATAATTACAAAATAATAATAATAATTTCACAATAATAATTTTCTATCTGTCTATTTCACAATAGATTGATTCGCTAATTCATATCCCAGGAGATACTTCCCCAAAACAAATCATCCCCCAAATTTTATCAAGTTATCATACTAACGACTCAATTTCAATTCATTAAGGTTTTCTGGTTTAGGAGAATGACAGTATCAAATCAACAATTAATAATAATAATAATAATATTTTCAAAATAATAATAGTAATAATTTGAATACATGTGAAATACAAGGAAGATTACTCCACAAATAATTTACTGAAATAATTTTCAATTTTCAAATATATTACATATATATTATTAAAATACAAAACCAAAATTAAATTTTAATAAACTAATTTCAAAAAAATGACTAACAATTCTGAAAATACCATCCGAGTTAGAAATTCAAACTTTAAATATATAACTAATAATTCTGAAAATTAATTATTATCCTAAACTTTAAAACTAAAATTATTACTATATAACAAAATCATTAAATCATTAAATCGATTAGCCATAAACAAATCATTCCCAAACAAACAACCAATTAAAGATGGAAGCTCCATCACCAAATTCTTTCCAAACAAAGTGAAATCTAGTAAAATCAATGGAAGCTTCATCGTCAAAGACCAGATCTAAGCCGCCATATTCTTCTTTCATAAATTGCAATAGAAATAGTGATTTCAAATATCCGATATATAACAAGAAATTCTGCAATTAATTAGAAGAAATTAAAAAAAAAATCCAAAGGTTCATTCCCAAACATTTAATGGGGATTTGAAATTCATTCAAATCAAAACCCAAAATCCAAAATTTCATTCTAACGCTCCGCCTCGCTCGTCTGAATCTACACGCACGTCGTTCCCTTTTACCCTCGAGCCCACATCTCCGCCATTTCCGTCGGCTCCGACGTCGTTCCCTTTGGCTGCTCCGGTTGGGACGGGTCAGCAATCAGCAATTGGTTTCTTCTTTAATTTTCAATCGGTAGTGGTATTCTTTGAATAATAGTGATGTTTGTGTATAGAAGTGAGAAGAAAGGAGATTAGGATTGTCCTGAGTATGAAGATGGACTTTTTAAAGAAGATGAACACTTCAATTTTTTTATTTAAAAAAATTGTACTAAATAAAATTTAGTCTATTTACTTTAAATTCATATTTTTTGTACTTTATTGTTTCACATTTGGGCATAAGGTTTTACTAATTATCATGCAGTCTTAAGTAATTTTTTATTTTAATACCCTTTTTTACATTTCATGTATTTATTTTGTATTTTCAACAAATTAATATTTGGTTTTAAATTCTTTTATTGTAATTTCCAAGTTTATTTAATTTTCTTTTTCTTTTTATATTTATTTTATTTTTATTTTGTATTTTTAAAATAATGTGCAATTGATTATAATTACTTTTGTGAATCACTTTTGTGCATAATACATTATGTGTGATAGTAATTGATTATAATGTATTTAATCACAATACATATCAGCCGTTGGATGCACGCAAGAAGACTGATGAAGTAGGAAGGAGTAGAGAAACCAGTCCACATGGCAAAACCCGTCCACATCAGAAAAAAAAAAAATGAAGTTTTATGCACAGTCAGCTTTTCCGTCCGTTTTTTCGGACGGAAATTGAAATTAATGACCATTTTGTAATATTTAAAAAAGACAGTTATTCGATTATATAAAAAAAAAGTTTGAGAATACAATGAAAATGAGATGCAAGACAAATTGAATTAAAAAAGTTATTTATCCCTTTTAATTTATCAACAACTTGAGGGAAAAAAGGGGAGCAACTTCAAAGATTAACAGTCTGTCAAAAGTGATACCGAGTTCAGCAAAAATTAGATTTTGCAAACCAGATAAAACAAAGTCTGGTTTAAATAATCTAAATGCAAAAATTGTTACATGCATATACTTAATTGTCTCTACAATAACATGAAGAAAAATTATTACATTCCAATATCAGGAACATACTAATAAGCAGAAACAACAAGCAGTACTAAGCCAATCTTTTACCCTAAACTTGAGCTACATTCAACAATAAATAGTTCCTAAAAATGTAATGTTGCTACTATAATTAAAAATCAAACACAAATGAAACAAACATGTCAGTACTTCAACAATACTTGAAACACCAAGAAAACTAAAACCCAAAATAAAAACAAGGTATATATATAAGACAATGGATTAATTTTGTCATATACCAATCAGAATAGTAATACCCATATATGATAAAACTAATCTAATGGGTATGGTAAATTCTAAAAACATATTGAGTAAAGAATTTATCGAATAAATGCTGATTAGGTTGATGTAAGATACAAATTTTGGTCAAACGATATCAAATTTGCACAACTTCACTACAAGGAAAAAGGATATTTCCGACGGAAGTATTTCCGAAGAACTTGATTCCGTCGAGTTTACGTTATTTCCGAGACAATAATCTTTCGACCTTACTTCCCTCGACAATCGACAATAGTATATTTCCAACCGAATTCCATCGGAAGTAGAACTCCATCAGTGGCGCCAATATTCCCGCCAGCGCAAAATATAACCTTCGACGAAACTAGAGTTATTTTCGAGGGAATAGCCGTCGGTATTAAGTTATTTCTGAGAGAATTAATTCAATGTAAATTTCGCGAAAATAAATCTTAAAACGTATCTGATTCATCTTCTCCAAATATCGATCTCATTTTTATATATATATATATATATATATATATATATATATATATATCTTGATCTCTCTATCTCTAGTGACCCCCTACCCCTGGTCCTCCCCTCCCCTGCCTCCCCACCCCATCCCGGTATCCCTTCCCTTGCACCCCCCCACCCACTACTGGTGGGTTCCCCCACTCTGGCCGTGCAGACCACCACCACCATCGTCGTCGTTGCCATCTAAGTCCCAATGGTTATGTGATTTACGACCTCAAACTCCATTCCATTCTTTTCGTCTTCAAGGTACGTATTACTAATTTTCAAGGTATTACTAGAATTACTTCAATTTTCAGTCTGAAATTGGTCAATTTGGTTATGTAATTGGTCAATTTGGGTCTGAGGGTTTAATTTTTCTATAAAATTGCTCTAATATTGGGAGATTTTAGTTTATAATTTATCTGAAATTGGTCATTTGGGTCTGAAAGGTCTCAAATTAGTGAAAGGTCTGAAATTTTATCGCAATATTGCAACTTCTGTAATTGGTCATTTGGGTCTGATTTTGTGCAATATTGTAACTTCTGTAAGTGTATATCATCCATTTTATTGTTTGTTTTTGTTTTTCTTTATGTTTATGTAATTGCAGTGTATTTCTTCAATTACAGTATTGTATGTTCATAACAATAAAAATAATGTGATGCTTGATATTTCTGACGGAAATTCCCACGAACATTCTGTCAGAATTCTTGAGATGCAAAATTTGTGGGTTCTACTAACTATTTATATATATTACTTAATTTTATAATACTAAAATTCACTAATTAAGTAGCATTTACTTAATTAGTTTCCGACTAATAAAATCAAATCAAATCAAATAATTTATACTTCAAATATCAATTAATTTAATCAACTTAATTAAAAAAATAAAATAAATTAAAATTTATTTTTAATATAATAATATATAATTTAGAATTAAATAAAAAATATAATTTAATAAATGAAATAAATATAATTTAATAAATAGATTAAATTAAATTTACTAAAATAAAATATAATACAAAATAAATAAAATAAAATAAAATTAATAAAATAAAATAAATTTATTAAATTAATTTTAATAAAAAATTAAAAATAAACTAAATTAATAAATAAAACAAATAAATAAATAAAATAAAATAAAACAAATTTATTAAATTAAATCAAACCCCAGCTTAGGGTTGCCTGGAAATATATGCCGAAAGTTAGACAAGATTCAATAGTACATTTATTGGGTTGTAAACTTGTAGGTAGGTTCTGGGCACAAGATTTCATATTGGTTTGTATGATTGGAGGCCCAATACCAAAATGCCACTATGAAAGCTACCTCGAGAAGAACCCCATTGGTTTGGTCAAGATTTTTATTAAACTTCAACTGCAAGCAATTGATAAAGATTTTCCATTTTCAAGAAACAATATATATATTTCTCACCCAGGAGTAATGACTATTAGGAGAAGTGTCAAGACTTCCTTGCATGCAGGGTTCGACATAGCAGTTGCAGCTAATAGTACTCCAACTGGTCCCTCGACAGCAAAAAAAATATGGGTCGTAGTTTATGTTTGTGTCCTATACTCGAATAATTATAAAGTTAATTGAATTACTGCGAAAATTCCTCAATGTTCCATCATAACAGATGACAACAGCCCGAAAGAGTGCCATTAAGTTGTTGAACAAAGTTCCAAATTAAACAACCCTCTAAATGAACAAACGATCACTTAGGAATCAAACCTTCATATCTTTCTACTATAGTAACGTTATGATCAAACTCATTAACTAGTCTACCTTGGAATGAAGTTTCAAGTATTAATTAACAATAATGTGAAAGAATTCCCAAAAATCCAGTATACAAATTTCTCTAAGAACCACATTCCCAAATAAATTCAAAAATTCTGGCTTCACTAAATGAATGAAAGATAAAAAAGGTTTGATACCAACTCAGCAAGCTACTACAAATTAAAAGGACGAAATGAGATATACATTTTACATATATGTATATACAAATAAAACTAATACCTCTGCCTTGATATAGCCGTCATTCTATTTTAGGGAATTTGGACAAACTTTAAGGCATGTATAAAACACATTTATATGATATTTTTTATATAATCAAAAAACTAATTTAAAAATATTCTGAACATAAAAAATACAGATGAACATTAATGTAAGAACATAGTTGAGAAATCAAGCTCACACAAACACACTAAGATAAAAACACACGCACTACCGTATCAAGTATAAAGTAATGACAAGAATTTTACGTGAAAAATCCAACTGGGAAAAATCACGAAAAGAGATCACATAAATCGATTAATGAAAAATAATATGGAGAATACAAAAGTTGAGAAATAAACCAACTGATTAATTTCTCTGTATACTCTCACTCTCTCAATTGCTACAAAGCTTTGGTGCATCCTTCTTGGTTAACCGAGCAACCTGTTTATAGTAAAAATGGAGGAGACATCTTTCCTTAAATCAAGGCTACTCCATGAATATTTGCACTACATATCCAATTTACATACAATCTGCACACAAGTTTTTCTTCAAGCTAGTATAGCCTTTGTTTGAAAAAACAAACTACATCATTTATGGGTTGATGAAAAAGTCAATGATATAAGCATTTTCAACAAACATCTTGAAATAAGACAATCAGACTCGAGTATACGTATAACTTTCAAGTAGACTCTGCTTTTAAAATTCCCCCATCTCCTTTGGTCTTACTCATTAACGGACTCCATCACCCCCTCCACTAAAACTGAACAACAAGATCTCAACTTAAAACTAAATTCAAAAAGTATTAGTCTACAGATCCAACATTATGAACAAACTCCAGCCTAAAAGACACTAGATACATAGCAATAGATTCTGTAAAAAGATGCATTGGCCTTAGTTTATAGTGGCAAACTTGCACAAGATGTGTTGTAAGTGTATGCATGATAACTCCAAAATAAATGCAATAAATAGATTCCAAAATACATATTAGCCAGACGTAATCATGGTATTACAATTATCTATCAAATACAATTGGACATTACTTTAGATAGTCACCTGTGTTGTAAAATGGCGTAGTGATAACAGTGTTCACTTGCAGTTTCCAGGAGTGATGTATCCAGAAAGATCTATAACATCTATTCGAGGAAGAATTCTAGAGCACAGCTGCACAGGTGCATCCCATAGCATAAGATCCATGAATGCTAACATTAGTTACCATCCATCTGGTTTTCTTTTGCTCAGACTAAGAATCATCAACCAAAAGAATTAAATTCTTCACAAAAAGTGCCACTCTGAGAAGTTCATGCACCCACATCTTTTCTCGACCTGATATGCCTGTAAATGTCTCATTAAAACAATCCTCTACAAAGCATCCTCTGCAATTTCAGTCCTGTAATCATCTACACTATTCAATTCCAGCATTAAACTCTCATGTTCATCATGAGTAGAACCATTTTTCAGCCTCCTATGTTTCAAAATAATTGGAGATTCTTTCACCAAGCCAATATATTTGTTCCTCACGTTTGCGAGAGGATGGGCCTTTATAGTCAAATTATCACAGTAAGCTTCTTTAAGTATTGCTGTGCATGTCTTATTCCTCAACGATAAATAAAATATATATGGATGCCTCTCAAATGCCTTATGAACCTTCTGTGGGAATCCAAGATACTTTCTTAGACATAAAAGATTCTTCCTTTCAGCAGCATGCTCAACAAATAAACTAAGCAACTCATGAAGAACGCCCACAATCCGTTTCTCTGACACATCACTATCGGTTTCCAACCCCGAATAATCCTCATATGGCGAAATATATGGAACCTTTTGAAACTCATCAAACCAATTAGCAATCTTCCTCTTCAACCTCAAACCCTTGGAAGGGAAAAGCGGAAACTCAATCACCTCCATTGGTTCCCCATTATACCCACCCCTCTTCACCACATTTCTCTGAATTACAGACAAAACCCTTTCCCCACCCTCAACAGCTAAACCCTTTAACCCATCTTCCATATGCACAATCCTAAAACACCCATCAAGATTCCCTTCCGGGTCTTGCAAATAGTCATCTGGTAAACCCAAATACCACTGCATTCCCTGAATTATCTTCAATGGCAACCTATTCTCACTACTCATAAGTATAAACCTCTTTAACCTCCCCTGAATATCATCCCTAAAATCCCTATAAACCTCGCGCTCTTCTCTATCAAGCTCAATCGCTTTCTGGGTCAGCTTAAACCATGGCAGATTATAATTTGGACCAGTAAACTCCTCAAAAACAGATGGGTATAATCTAAGGAACCTAGCAACTTTAATGTTAACCCCCAATTGAAGTCCCCTTTTCGAAACAGCTGAAATTGGAATACAGCCGTCCAGTGAGGCTGCAATACAGTTTTTGAGAGAGATTATGGGTTTGAGCTCAATTGATTTGTGGATGGACTCTATTGAATCAAAATATGAGTCTTTCTTCCATTTCATATATACATCGACATAGTTGTGTTTCTGGGTGTATTTACAAGGAGGTGGGAGTTGTTTCCATAAAAGGGTAAAAAATGATGACTCGAAGAACATGACGACTTCTGTTGGTTTCTGAGGATGGTGATGAAGAGAGCCAAGGTTTAATGATTTTCGTAAGGGTAGCAACTACAATCAAGCTCCCATTAACTGTTGAAGCTGTTTGGCAATATTGAAGGCTCCTCGGACGAATCAAACGACATATTCAAGATCAAAATCAACAAAGAATTTGCTCGCCGTTACGAGCACAACAAGAAACGCGAGGATTTTCAGCGATTAGACGAGCTCAAGAAGAAAGGGTTATTGACGATTCCGAAGATTCCGACAGCGAAGAATCATCGGATGAATTCTCAGAAGACGATGGTAAGAAAGATTTGGAGTTCTTCAATGCGTTGCTTATAACTGGAACAAATTCAAAAGAAAAATTAGATATTCACACTGCATTTTATAAAGGATGCAGGGTAGCATCTATAAGATTGCTCAAATGACGATCCATGATATCCATAACCATCAAAAAAAATTAGTGTGAAAACCAACAGTGTGGATAATAACAATGACAACAGATGAACATAATTACTAACATTTTGAGCATATGAGAATAAAATTTGAAACTATTCAAACTAAAAGCAATACAAAGTTTTTAATAGAACTCAATACACTAGCATTAGACATAAAAATAATTACATGAACTACAAGTAAAAATGTTAATGGACAAATTCATCCAAAATTCTACAATTAAAATTTGATGATCTATTAGCAAGCAACTAAAGTTGAGCAACAATTATAGGACACTATATGGTCCTCAATTAACAAATTCATTGTGCAATTCATAATTAGAGACATAAGAAGTTAAAGTTTCAATTGCATGTCCAATTCTCAATAAAGTTATCCTGACATTACTTATCAGTACAACTTCTATTTATCACCCTTCTGTTCACAACCTTAACAAAGTACTGAACAGTCAGAACAGTACTTATATTAAATAAAGTACTTGATCCATAAAGTGTTCACCAAATATTTATAATCGATAACACTTGTCAAAAAAAATATGTTAAAAGGAAAAAAAGAAAACAAAATGGCTAACAAATTGGAAACAAATTCATACGTAAACAATTATTTAACTGAAATTTACAGGGAGAACAGACGTGCTACACAGAGCAATATAGAGAACAAGAATCGACAAAACAGAACAAAGACACCTGTTCCAAACACCATCTACTTAGTACATTGAGCGAAGCGCAAGACTGTTCTAGAATTTTGTTTTTCATTTAATTTAATTTTTATCACAATTTGACATATATTTTAATTTAACAACAACTTGAGGGAAAAAAGGGGAGCAACTTCAAAGATTAACAGTCTGTCAAAAGTGATACTGAGTTCAGCAAAAATTAGATTTTGCAAACCAGATAAAACAAAGTCTGGTTTAAATAATCTGAATGCAAAAATTGTTACATACATATACTTAATTGTCTCTACAATAACATGAAGAAAAAATATTACATTCCACTATCAGGAACATACTAATAAGCAGAAACAACAAGCAGTACTAAGCCAATCTTTTACCCTAAACTTGAGCTACATTCAACAATAAATAGTTCCTAAAAATGTAATGTTGCTACTATAATTAAGAATCAAACACAAATGAAACAAACATGCCGGTACTTCAACAATACTTAACACACCAAGAAAACTAAAAGCCAAAATAAAAACAAGGTATATATATAAGACAATGGATTAATTTTGTCATATACCAATCAGAATAGTAATACCCATATATGATAAAACTAATCTAATGGGTATGGTAATTCTAAAAACATATTGAGTAAAGAACTTACCGAATAAATGCTGATTAGGTTGATGTAGAATACAAATTTTGGTCAAACGATATCAAATTTGCACAATTTGTTGCCGATCTGCCTTCAATTGCGAAATATGGTTGTTCTGAAAATCGCAGCAACAGCTTTGGGAAATCAGATTACTAGTACTTTTGCCCCAATTTGATTTCACAACTTCAATTAGCTACAATTGTGAACAACCCCAATTCGATTTCACATCACTAGGGTTCATGAAATCGCATTAGGATTTTTTGCGGACAAGGTTAAACTTATTCGTTGACTTAGGCTTGACTTGGGGGCATAATTGTTCAAAATTAATTTTGAAACCAGTCCGCTAGAAGTTCTGGCGGACGGTTGATTGCCGTTTGTGGTTTATAATTTTCGAGGAGAATAAAGTATTTATTTTCTTATATTACCCTTACCTTCTCTTATTGTTTCAAATCCCTGTATTAATAGTTTTTAACTTCCCATAAAAAGGTAATGATGGAATTTCAAACAAATTTTACTTGATAAATGATACTTTCTAAATCCATGTGCCAAAATTTTAAACGACAATCTTTTAGGAACGGAGATAGTATTAAGAAGGATAATTCTTATTATTATTATTATGGCTGATGCAAGGATTCTTGAATATTTTTTTGTCAGAAAAAGTATCTCAAATAATCTGTCGTCATAACATTTGTTGTGTAGATCTCATCTGATTGATTATGCCATATATTATCATTAAAATATTCTATACCATGTCATTTAAAATTAAAATTTGAGATTTCTAGTACTATTCTATTATTGTTTGATGAAGTCTCATTAGACTTTTAACTCAAAATTGATAAATAAATAAAAAAGCAATCAAAGAAGTGATCAGGGCTTGTTTAACTAGATGGGTTTTGAGGCATGCAATGCTCTGTTGGAGTGAATTAAGGTTCTTTTACATTACACTACATAAATAGAATATTGTGTAATGTATTATGTATGATTTTCTATGATAATGAGATTAACATGACGTCAATCATACGGTAACCTAACCTTTGGACTAATCAAGTAAACCTTTGTTTCTAATTGTGTAAATATTTTTTCTTTGGAATTTTTTTCTCTTAGTTTTAACACTAGGGAGTATTATTTGAAAAATACCTTGCTGCTGATTTTAAGGATTGTAATTTGCTATATAGAAATTTAAAATGGTTAAATATAATTTCGTTACATATATCAAGTACCACTATATTCATATTCCGGCCCCTAAAGAATTTGAGTTTATAATTTACTACATAAAATTCCTAATTTGATATAATGTCGACCCCAATTTCAGAATCCGACCAAAATTGGTCGGAATACTCAACCTATCCAAGAACCTGATTGGGTCTTAAGTATTTAATAGGGCTAAATATATATATATATATATATATATATTGTGTTGTAATTGTGAAGTTTAAGATAAGATTGGAGTTTAGGGAAGAAAATGGTGCTTGATATATCGATGATGGTGATGGAGGAGTTTATGGAAGAAATAATAAGATTTTTTTATTTGTTTTCACATTTTTAAGTCTTTAACTTAGTTATTATAGAAATAATTTCTTAAATTAATTTGGGGCTACATTGTATGCAATTAGACACCTTATGTGGTAAATTGTAAGTCAAATTGTATTTTATTACGGTCAAACCGTATAATAATATTTGTCTTGCTGTCAATTGTGGTATTCCATTCAATTTTGGCCGAAATCTGAATTTGGAGCTACATTTGTATGTAATTAAACACTTTATATAGTAAATTGTAAGTTCAAATTTTTTAAAAATTAAATTATGAATATGGTAGTACCTTGAGAGAAATATATTTATCCCAATTTAAAAATTTATCCTTTAATTTGAGTCGAAAGATTTTTCATGATTTTTGACTTTTGTGTGGACCAACAAAATGTTACAAAAGTGAAAAAGATCATATCGAAGCTTTTTTTGAGCCATTATTTTCCTGCCATGCATCCACTAACGGCTGAACCATAACTTTTTGAGCTTTTGAATGGAAAAATATTTATGGAGTTGAAATTAATTTGAATATAGAAGTATGTATGTGCTATAAAACTTTAGCAGAGTGTATAATGATACTCTTATAATTACTGTATAAATTTAGAGAGAATAAGTAAGAGAAAAGAGAGAAAATCTTCAGAGAAAATCTTATTATTTCTTTCAGCATCCTTCCCTTTATATAAGAAGAGAAGAGGAGGAATGGTTGAATGAAAGAAGGAAAAGGGGATAACACAGGAGAAAAGAAGGAAAGAGGGGAAGAGTTCCCTCATTGTGAGGGAATCACATGGCTTATAATACTCCCCGATTCCTCTGATAATAAGATTATGTCTCATTAAAAACTCATTAAGAAAACTCGATTGGAAAAAAACTTAACGAAGGAAAAAGAGTACATATCTTTTACATAAATATCTTTTAATCGACCGCCTCGTTAAAACCTTGTTAAGAAAAACCCATTGGGATAAAAATCGTGACTAAGGAAAAAAGTACGTATCTTCCCTCAAAAGGAATTCATTACTCCTTGATGAAATGTTGTCATAAGTCTTTTCGGTTGACGATCCAGATCCTTTTCCAAGTTTTGCAACTTTTTGCATTTGGTAGCGACTTTGTGAATAAGTCATTTAGATTATCATATATGATCGAATTTGATGCACATATATATCACCCTTCTTTTGTAACTCACGTGTGAAGAAGAATTTAGGTGAAATGTGTTTTGTTCTATCTCCCTTGATGTACTCTCTTCTAAGTTGAGCAATGCATGCAGCGTTATCCTCATATAGAATTGTAAGAATGTCTTTGATTGATGGTAATCCGCATGATTTTTGAAATATGCTGAATAATTGATCTCAACCAAACACACTCTCTACTTGCTTCATGTATAGCGAGAATCTCTGAGTGATTTGAAGATGTAGCTGTCATGGTTTGCTTTGTGGATTTCCAGGATATAGCCGTATCACAATATGTAAATACATAACCTGTTTGTGATCTTCCATTGTGTGGATCTGATAAATATCCTACATCGACATATCCAACCACGTGACGTTGAATCTCTTGGATAAAATAACCCAAGATCAATACTTCCACGGAGGTATCTCAAAATGTGTTTAATCTCATCCCAATGTCTCTTAGTCGGAGAAGAACTGTATCTTGCTAACAAGTTGACAGCAAAATTAATATCAGGTCGTGTACAGTTTGCAAGATACATAAGAGCACCTAATGCACTTAGGTATAGAACTTCAGGTCCAAGAACTTCTTTCATTGCTCTTAGGTATGGAACTTCAGGTCCAAGAACTTCTTCTATTGCACTTAGGCATGGAACTTCAGGTCCAAGAACTTCTTCCCCGCTTTCTAAAAGCCGAAATGGATCTTTATCAACTTCTAAAGATCGAACAATCATCGGGGTAGTCAAAGGATGAGCTTTATCCATATGAAAATGACTGAGAATCTTTTCAACATATGTGTATTGATTAACAAAAATTCCAGATGCTAAATGCTCCACTTGTATTCCCAAACAGAATTTTATCTTTTCAAGATCTTTCATTTTAAATTCATCTTTTAATTAAATAGCAGTTCTTGTGAGTTCTTCAGGAATACCTACAAAATTCAAATCATCCATATATACAGCAATGATGGAAAATTCACTTTGTGATTTTTTAATAAAAACACATGGACATACATGATCATTTATATTTCCATCTTTTATTAAATAATCACTAAGTTGATTATACCACATAAGACCAGAATGTTTCAACCCATACAATGAGCGTTGTAACTTAATTGAATATATGTGACTGGCCTTTGTGATTCAACTATTTTCAATCCTTCAGGGATTCTTATGTAAATCTCACTTCAAGTGAGCCACATAGGTATGTTGTTACAACATCCATCAGACGTGTTTCCAAACCTTCCATGGTTGCCATACCTATCAGAAAGCGAAAAGTGACTCCATCCATTACATACTGGAGAGTCTGTATCCTGATAATCAATACCAGGTTTTTTGTGAAAACCCTTGAGCTACAAGTCGGACTTTATATCTCACAATTTTATTTTTCTCATTTTTCTTTCGAACAAATACCCATTTGTTTCCAACTAGGATTACACCCAGCGTTGTTTGGACTACTGGTCCAAATACTTCTCTTTTCAATAAAGATTTTGTTTTCAACCGGGATTACACCCAACGGTGTTTGGACTACTGGTCCAAATACTTCTCTTTTCAATAAAGATTGTAGCTCAGTTTGAATAACATCTTTTTATTTTGGCCAATCTTTTTCTTTTCCGACATTCTTCCACGTTTTGTGGTTCAGGATCCGTGTCAGGAATCAAAGTAATATCTGATGCTATAGAGAAAGCAAATATATCGTCAATCATGACTTTGCTTCGATCTCATATTTTCTCATCATGTACATAATTTATTGAGATCTCTTGGTGTTCATCTCTTATCCCTTCACTGAGATTTTGAACCTCTTCTGGGGTTATTCCCACTCTTGGAATATGTGCTACTTCTGGAGCGGTTTGTACCTCTTCTGGGGCTTCCTTATTTGCTTTTGATTTTCGTGGTACAGTGTCTTTTGCACCAACTGGTCTTCCACACTTCTAGTGTGGTTTAGATTCTTCTATTACCTTATTTGACAATTCTTCAGGAATTGATTTTTCAATAGGTATTTCTATCTCTGCTGGAGTATTCACTGCAGGTGTATATGACTTTATCATTTTTCTAGCATCATTAAATGCATCTGGCATTTAATTTACAATATTTTATAAACAAATAATTCTTTGGACTTCAATTTTACATTGTGCTGTACGAGGATCAAGCGAATTCAATTCTGATGCATTCCATGATATTTTAGAGGGTTTTTATTTAAAACTTTCCCTCCTTCTAATGGTGGAAATACAAATTCATTATGACGCCCCCAAAATTAGGTATACGTCACCCATCTTGGGTCGCCACTTACATGGTACATAAATTCAAATACAACTTACTAATATAATCTGCCGGTATGCAATACGACATAAAGCGTGAGTTTGAATACAAATATTATCTACTAGATATTATACAAACTCAAAAGGAGTCCTCATTACAACTATTATCACACTATTTCACGTAATAGTGAGGACTACTAATGCTATCCTCCGGACCATTACTCCGCTCCCCGACTCGTCCCAAATTTATGTTCTCATTTCCAAGAGAACAAAGGAAAGAAAAGGTGAGCTCAACTAGCCCAAGAAGAAATATTATGACTAAGATAATGCGTAATAAATTATCATTAGCCTTCAATAAGTGTTAAACCGATAAAATACAATAGACAACCGGTTTAACTAGCAATGAATAAGCAATCCATTAAAAGAGTCAAGTAGAGAATAAAGTCTACTATCTTTTAGGTTTTAAAAGGTTTTCATCAATTTTTATATTTGAGACTCAAATTTTAATAAATAAACCACCACATCTAATCATCCCTGTACTACGGCCAAGGATTTTCATCAAATTATCAATGGTCATGACTATACCGAATCACCCCCGGTCATAATCATACCAAAGACTATCCATCATCGCATTACATGGTGCCACCGAGGACTTTTGTCACATCATTTATATCAAGTCATGATTATACCGAATGATCCTCGGTCATAATCATACTAAGTTCATCTACGCACGTAGTTCAAAGATAACATAATATAACATGAGGATGATGACAATGACATAGTAATTCAATAAAACAAGTTCAAGAATTATTTAATCCATGAATTATTAACGTCCAAATTGTCAACACGATCATCGTTTACAGAGTAAAATTCAAGAATGATCGTAAGAATATTTCCATGAAAAGATATTGGATGAAACGCAAATATCAAGGATATTCTACTAATTTCATGGAGTATAAGTCAAAGTTTTAACCATTTGGGTATAATAAAGAATGGAATAACAAAAGAAATCACCACGCATGCGATTGCATAGATGCATAAAAGTTATTCCAACATAATAATAATAACTGAACCAAAGTCGTGAAATTCACAAACATGGATGTTCAAACAGAATAATAAAGATGGAACCGGATCCGGTAAAAAACATGCGATAGGATATTCCAATGAATGATAAAGACGGAACCAGTCGGTGTAAAACACATGTACGTGATGTTCCAAAGAATAATAATAAAATCTTAACTGTGTGGGTGTAAAACACATGCATGTGATGTTCCAAATGAATAATAATAAAGAGCGGAACCAGTCCTGTAAAAAACACATGCATGTGATGTTCCAATGTAATAATAGAAGAATGTCACCAAGTATAGGGTGTATCACAGCGTACAAAAGTTATTCCAATGTAATAATAAAGAATGGAATAACATAAGGATTTCACCAAGTATAGGGTATACCGCAGATACAAAGTTATGTATAAGGTATGCCACTTTTACAAAAGTTATTCCAATGTAATAATAGTGAATGGAATAATGTAAGTTCTCTTCAAGAAGAAAGAATAACACCCTCACCGTAAAAGAACCGAATACGTAAGTAGTGAAGTAGGTAATACTCTTCTTCTTTCTATAATTTTCTCTCTATAGCTTCTCTCTATAATTCTCTCTCTAGAGTTTCAATGAATTCGTAAGAAAATAATGAAGGAATGAGCTTTATTTATAGGAAAATGGAATGCATAAGAATTCAATCCATGAGCGGTCAGATTGATTTACTTTAATCGACGGTCCATATTTAAAGAAAAATCTTTTAAATAAAATATAATATATTCTATTTATATAAAACATTTTTACTATGCAAACACTATGCAATACTATGCAAAACACTACGCAAAACACTACGCAACACTATGCATAATAAAATATAATATATTCTATTTATGTAATAACTTTAATAAAGTATTCTATTTTATATAAAAGATGTTTCGCATTTTATTACGTTAATAATACTGAATAAAATAAAACGTCATTATCGCTATAATAATTCATATTATTAATCGACAATAATGGAATCAAACCGAAGTGACTTCTCACATAAAGATCAATAATCAATACCGGTGCTACTACTATGCAACCACACGACATCGTATTTTTACTACCGAAAGTAGTTCAACAAGATCAACCAGTAAAACTTTCGTCGTTATTTCAATAAAATATTTTTGTCGTTTTTCAATCCGACAATAATTACGCTAGGTCCACCAATGATTGAGCTGTTGTACTAATATTCCTCGCTAAACCGAATATTCCCCACCAATCGAATATAATATAACCACTTGATACTTTGCAAAATTTATAAATACTACCCACAACTATAATATTATCTCAAATTCACACCATAATATTAAAAATTATTTCGACAAAATTTAAATCTTTATTGATAAAACTGGGGTCTCATAATCTCCCTCCTTATGGAATTTTCGCCTCTAAATTGTGGTGCGACGACTGGTATGATAAAGAGATGAGGATACCTTGAATACCTTTATCGTTGAAAACATTAAGTTCATCTTTGCAATCCGGCCAAAGATATTCATTAACAATTAATCTTTGCACTACAGGCCAAAGATATTTATTAACAATTTATCTTTGCACTACAGGCCAAAGATATATAACTGTAAAACCAATAATACTAAGACTCAGCTTAATAGTATCACAACCATGAATTATCCATGCACTACTGGCTAAGGATATTCGTGTTTTCAATTACGGTCATGATTATACCGAATAATCCGTGGTCATAATCATACCAAGTCTATCAATGCACTACTACCAAAGACGACTTTTACCACATCCATGAATTAATATTTCATTCACGAGACTCCACTCAATAATTAATCCATATCATCGAATCATCCCCGCACTACGTGCCAAGGATATTCATTAAGATTAACGACCACCTAATTATCCATGCACTACTACCAAAGATAATCGTGTATTCATTAGTATCACGACCACAAATTATCCATGCACTACTACCAAAGATAAATTGTATTCATTAGTATCACAACCACAAATTATCCATGCACTACTACCAAAGATAATTGTGTATTCATTAAGATCACGACCATTAAATTATCCATGCACTACTACCAAAGATAATGTGTATTCATTAAGATCACGACCACAAATTATCCATGCACTACTACCAAAGATAATCGTGGTATTCATTAGTATCACGACCACAAATTATCCATGAACTACTACCAAAGATAATTATGTATTCATTAGTATTACCACCACAAATTATCCATGACTCACTACCAAAGATAATTGTGTATTCATTAGTATCACGACCACAAATTATCCATGCACTACTACCAAAGATAATTGTGTATTCAATTACGGTTATGATTATACCTAATAATCCGTGGTCATAATCATACCAAGTCCATCTATGCACTACAAGCCACGTATTGACTTTCAACATAATATAAGTAATGAGGATAATGATATAAAGAATCAATCAAATGAGATAAAGGATAAATATTAAACATTTATAATATAATTTATCCAGATTCAAGAATATCCCCATGTTATCAATCACTTAATAATCTCATAATCTAATAACATTAATATTATAATAATATTTTAATCACTTCTTAAATTTATAAACAATTTATCTTAACTGCTTACGCTTTTACCATATAATGCATTTAATCATTCAAAATGCCATACTCATAAGATATCATCACCAATTATCAAATCTCTCAAAAATATGCATATACTCTATATAGGATTTCTAGCCATAAAATCCTATTTTCAACTTTTTGTTACTTCACATAACATATTTAACTCATATGTTCAGAATTAAACTATTTTCATGAAAATATCAAATCAGTCCCAAAATATTTCTTTTCTGGGATTTAGCATAATATAGTCCCATGATGAAAATATATTTTCTCTGAATTTTAAAATTCATTTACTATTTTTCAAAAATCAATTTCTAATTAATTCCTTAAGAAATTAGCTACCTCAAGTTTAACTCCAGAAATTCCCAAATCTTGGCAGGATCTTACACATGTTAACGTGAGCTTCTAGTTTAAATTTCATGGTCATCGGAGTTATAGAACTCAAGTTATAGCATTTTTCGTCGAAAAAACCTAAATATTGAAATAGTCATAACTTGCTCATTTTAAGTCGTAATGAGCTCATTTTTGGACAGGAGGTACTTTATACCATATACTTTCATGTCCCAAAAACCCAGAATTTTTCTCATAATTTAGTGGCTGAAACAGCCCTCTAAAATCATGGCAGCAGCTTTTTTTTGGTTTTTGCAGCTTTGCACTCCTTTGCTAAAATCAGTCCACACAAAAATCTACAACACCTTTTCCAGTAATTCCACTTGGATTAGTTAGGTAACTCATAGATCTAACTCTAGGACTTGACCACATTTAAAAATTCAAAATATAATAGGAGATATGGTCTATTGAATTTCATGTTACGTTTTTCACCAAAATCTGATTTTCAACTCTTTGTAATTTCTAAGAAACTTTCATGTTTTCACATACTAACCAACATAACTCATCATAAAACTTACTAATACTTCATATACCCATGATTTTTATTAGTTCTATACTTTTATTATGACTTTCATCATAATCCACGTAAATGATTCTTTTAGTTGAAGAAATATTTGAGGGTTTAAGAAATGGGTTTTTCATGTCTTTCGGGTCAATATAAAATTCGATTTCACGCTCTAGGGTAGGCTAGGAAATCTTCAAGAATACGTCAAAAATTTATTAATGATAGAAATATCATTCAAAATCACATTTTATCCAAGACTTGGATAAGACGTCACATTGATACCAACCGTGACTTCTATCCCTTAACCTAGATAACACCTCACAATGATACCTATAAACTTGCCATCTTCATTCACGATGTCGCCTCTACAGAAAGTCCGGCTTTTGCATTCCACACAAGGAAGTCAACAACGAAAGGTTCAGGGCTCTTTACTTATGGCTTGATATAATGTTGATTAACTTTAGGGTTTGGTTACTTTGAATTCAGATAACAAAGTTGGTTAGAATATGAAAGCTAACAACCTTACAAAAAGAATAATGAGTAGTTAATCAATCGTTTTCAAAATTACCTCAAAGGCAAGTATTTTCAAAGAGATAAGATCGATGTAACGTGAAAGTGTTTATTTGAAACAACAAGATTAAAAAAATAGTAAGCAGTAACGAAGGCTCCTACTAACGAAGTTTCAACCAATAAGTCAAAGTCTAACTTCTCCTGAGTCAAATTTAAACGTTGAACGCAAGCAAGAGAGATAAAAGAATGGGTAGAACCCAGATCTAACACGGTATAGACTTCGCAAGAGCTTATGATTAACTTACCCGTGATAATTTTATTCAGTGTTCTCATCACGAGAAAAAAACGCCTCTCTTAAACCACGGGCTCTGGTTTGTCCGGGATGACCTTTGGTGCCTCCATCCTAGTTGAATTTGCCTTCTGTAAACACAAAATCGAGCTAAGTGGCCTTCTCTTCCACAATTATAACATGCTTTTGATGGCATGGCGCAGATTCGGACCGATGTGTCCTCTCCTCCGCATTTGAAGCATATGATAGGTGGTCCTTCCTTCCTTAACAACAAAAGCCAGCCGACGTCTTTCCATCATTGTTGAATCTCCTTTTCTTGAAATGTCCATTCTTATTATTTTGGCCCCGATTACCACCAAGTGGTTACCATATATCCGCCCGTTGATTCCCCTCCATGCTTGTTGTCACCGCTCGATGACTACTCTCGCCGGTATTATAATTTTGCTTAGCTACTTTCTTTTTAGTTGGGTTGACTCGTTATCGCGGCTCCACTAATTGAGCCCTATTTACAACATCTCGAATAAAACACGGTTTATGAGAAATAAGATGTCGACGTATCTCCGGCTTCAAACCTCTTAAAACATTCGCGCGCCATTCTCTCTTCATTATCTACCAAGTGGGACGAAACCGTGATAACTCCGCAAACTTTGCCTCGTATTGCGACACTGGTCATATTGTTTTGTTCCAACTTGATAAACTCCACCTCCTTCATGTATGGCTTAATACTTTCAGAAAGTATTTGTCGTTGAATGTACTCTGGAACTTCTCCCAAGATATCTTCAAGACAAAGAAAGTTGAGTACGTTTTTTTACCGATTCCCACCAAGAATCGCTCTCAAAAGCGCAACATAAAGGCGGCAAAGGGAACCTTTGCTTCTCGGAGCATCCCAAGACATCAAATATCTTGGTAATCTGCTTTATCCATGCTTCCGCCGTAAGTGGTTTTGGCTCTCCTTAAACTCCGGTGGTCCCAGCTCCTTGAATTGTTTGGTGACCGCCGAGAGTTTTCCGTGTTTCCACCCACGTTTTGGACAGTGAGTCTTTCACCGATGTTGCATGAATTCTAAAACCTCTTAAACGCGTCTGGTCGTTAGTCAATTGATCGGTTGTTGTTGTTTACATGGAGGATTATCGCCATCCCGTTGTACATTGTCGATTATTGATCCGTGGAGAATCAACAGCCTCTCGTGCTCCATTCTTTATTCTCAACATTCTCGGATGCCATTTTCAAACATCGCCATAAAATAAGGGTTAATTAACATATCACATATTATCCCTATACTCCTCGACCGACCAATTAAATACCAAATAAATTTAGGTAGGTCATACTAGCAAGGAATTCCCCGTCTCCCTCCTAGTAATTATTCTCACATCTTAGCTGTGGATCATATCCCTAAGCTCGATACCAACCGTGACGCCCCCAAAATTAGGTATACGCCACCCATCTTGGGTCGCCACTTACATGGTACATAAATTCAAATACAACTTACTAATATAACTGTCGTGGTATAATACGACATAAACCGTGAGTTTGAATACAAATATTATCTACTAGATATTATACAAACTCAAAAGGAGTCCTCATTACAACTATTATCACACTATTTCACGTAGAATAGTGAGGACTACTAATGCTATCCTCCGACCATTACTCCGCTCCCCGACTCGTCTCATTTATGTTCTCATTTCTCAAGAGAATAAAGTGAAAGAAAAGGTGAGCTCAACTAGCCCAAGAAGAAATATTATGACTAAGATAATGCGAATAAATTATCATTAGCCTTCAAAAGTGTTAAACCGATAAAATACAATAGACAAAACCGGTTTAACTGCATAGTGGAATAAGCAATCCATTAAAAGAGTCAAGAGAGAATAAAGTCTACTATCTTTTAGGTTTTAAAAGGTTTTCATCAATTTTATCACCGACTGAGACTTTAATAAATAAACCACCACATCTAATCATCCCCTGCATCTACTGGCCAAGGATTTTCATCAAATTATCAATGGTCATGACTATACCGAATCACCCTCGGTCATAATCATACCAAAGACTATCCATCACCGCATTACATGTGCCATCGAGGACTTTTGTCACATCATTTATATCAAGTCATGATTATACCGAATGATCCCTGGTCATAATCATACTAAGTTCATCTATGCACGTAAGCCAAAGATAACATAATATAACATGAGGATGATGACAATGACATAGTAATTCAATCAAACAAGTTCAAGAATTATTTAATCCATGAATTATTAACGTCCAAATTGTCAACATGATACTGTTTCATAGAGTAAAATTCAAGAATGATTAGAAGAATATTTCCATGAAAAGATATTGGATGAAACGCAAATATCAAGGATATTCTACTAATTTCATGGAGTATAAGTCAAAGTTTTAACCAACTTGGGTATAATAAAGAATGGAATAACAAAAGAAATCACCACGCACGCGATTTTCGTGATGTACAAAGTTATTCCAACATAATAATAATAACGGAACCGAAGTCGTGTGAAATTCACACCGATGCGGGATGTTCCAATGTAATAATAAAGATGGAACCAGATCAGGTGTAAAACACACAGATAGATATTCCAACAGAATGATAAAGATTTTAACCAGTCCTGCAAAACACATGCATGTGATGTTCCAATGTAATAATAATAAAATCGGAACCAGTCCTGTAAAAACACATGCATGTGATGTTCCAATGTAATAATAATAAAGATTTTAACTGTCAGTCCTGTAAAACACATGCATGTGATGTTCCAAATAATAATGTAAGAATGTCACCAAGTATAGGGTATCACATGATACAAAAGTTATTCCAATGTAATAATAAGAATGGAATAACATAAGGATTTCACCAAGTATAGGTATACCGCGATACAAAAGTTATGTATAAGGTATGCCACTTT